>CAUYPK010054671.1:0-41794 GCA_963574355.1 Loris lydekkerianus
CCTGTATCCTTAAAAAAGGTTAGAGGCAGTTAAATCAGGTCGAGGTCCGATATCACTGGCTCATTAACCAAGAATCTAACTATTATTCTTCACCGCCCTCCATAGCACCAATGATGGGTAAGATTCCCCAAACTGGGACAACCTAAGACAGGATATGGAGAGGCTGCACAGTGGATTACATTCATAGTACCCAAAGACGGGTAAGATCACTCTGCATTTAGTCAACCTAAGACAGGGACCAAACCATTGATGTTTGTATCCCCATGACGGGTACGACTGAAACTGCAAGAGCAGGCAACCTAAGACAGGGGCTATGTTTTTCTGCCATACAAAAAACAAAAGAGGGAATTGTTGGGCCCTGCCATGTGCCTGAGGCCTAGTGCAACTTTCCGAGCCTGACTAGAAGTAGTTCCCTTGAGCTACTTCTGCATAGCAATGACTCAGCAAGGCCCAGCCTGAAACTGCCTCTACCTAGATACAGCCAACGTGGTACCATGCCATTGGCCCAACCCTGTCATGCACCTCATCCCCCACCTTCTTTCCCTGCCCCTTCCCCACGCTCTATATAAGCGGCTGCTTGACGCAATAAAGTTGAGTTTCTGCTTAAAAAAAAAAAAAAAAAAGTTAGAGTTTAAAGGAAAACTCAATAGGCCAAGCAAATGCAGGTATCACATTGGTGATGCAAAGTAGGAGATCAGGGAACAGTTGATGACAAAATGTTCCCTCTGTGTACTGTTTACTGCCTGTGAAAATCTATAGTAATGCAGCTGGTGTTGGGTCTTGAGCCAATGTTATCAAAATCAGCATTCAGGAAGACAAGCTGAACAGTGAGCAGAAGGCAACCTGAGACTCACTAGGGGCCTATGTGTCGGTTTGAGATTTATGAGAAAAGCCCATGGTGATTTACTCTCACCTTCTAATCTTCATTCCAGTATCTCTTCTAGCCAACTGTACCACATATTCTGACTTTGTCTATGCAGCATTCTTATAAACATATGTTAACCACTGTAACTTCCAAATACAGACATTATGGAAATTATTCTTTCTCTTACCTTTGAGCAATTCTCTGTCTTACAAACAAAAATGTGGTACCCTGAGCCAAAAAAGATTATATAGAATCCCACCTTATTCATCTTTGAATAAGGCCATTTTTCTTCTATCTCAGTCACACTCTCTCTTAATATTCTATAACTCAAATATCAAGACATAAGATTAGCTGTTCTTAGCACATTTTGTGTTGACAGTGGAGGAATAAGAGATAAGAAAGAAAAATAATTGGGCAATATACACCTGTCACATCCATTCACGTAAAGCAAAGAAGATATATAACTACTAAAGTCTTTCTTTTCACAATTGTTTACATGGTCACAGCTGCTATTTAAAATATTCTTCTTCCTTTTGCCTTGAGCAAGCATTTTATCTGCTCATGTTGTTATAATTGGGACACTGATCCATATCTTCATTCCCAGATCTGTACAGTGTTATCTTTATTGGGTTGTGTTTTCTTATCCTATTGAAATTTACCACATGACACAGATACTCTAGAAGGTACTCCAGAAGGTCCTTTACATTCCAGACATACTCCAGAAATGAAACTGGATACATTCACAACACTATTTTTCTTTGATAGAATTAATTCTTGCAGCAAGTAATGTTCTTTTTTGTTTTGGTTTGGTTTAGTGGCACAATATAGTCAAAGTGAGCAACTGGTAGTTACAACTTCCAACCTAATGGTACCATTCCTTTATTTTCTGGTGACTTCAGACTTCCCTTGAAAACTAAGACATGTAAGGAATAACATTGTACTCTACTGGTCCTGAGTTGCCTGTGAAGTGCTCTAGCAGTTTTAATATACCTCCATTTGAGGTGTTTGTCCTGGTCTGCTAGAGCAGTCAGGTATGCAGTACCTGGGAAAGCTGGCAGGCAGGGAGTTCACAGACCAACCCTCTCTTGGTTTCCTGCAGGTTATTTAAAAGGAAAAGTATGAACTCCACTCTTTGTGGAGGCCTCAGTGGGGTAGGGTCACAAACTGAAGGGAAACAGCCTCTTCTGAGAGTCTCAGCTCAGTGATACCTCTTGGCAGCAGCACATAGTAGAAAGCTAGCACTCTGGTCATCTCTGTCCCTACCTGCAGAAGGCAGCCCACCTGGAATGTCTGAGCTCTGGGTCCATAAATATTCCATGGGCTTACTGGTCCCTGTGGCTTCCACAGTCTGGGTTGGAGTTAGTAAAAGTTTTTATGGTAATTAGTGAGCTAAAAACTTAGGGGTTGAAGTCCTTTGGGGAGAAAAGACACACAGTTAGTGAAGAAGCATTATGGCATCTACTATCTTATCTCAGGTCTGTGGTGACAGGAAGCAACCCTATGGGGGTTTAGGAACCTGGTGTTTTGTCCTCAAGAAACTCCCAGTTCCCTGATGGCAGCAGCCCTGGGGCATGTGAGGGTCAAAAGGCTCCCTTTTTGCCGTGCTCCAAGCTTCTCAGGGGTTGATACATTACTTCTTGTTCTGCTCTACAACTTCTGCATGTGGAATCTCTGGTACACTTTTCCTGCACAGTTACGTTTAATCTATTTTTTTTTTTTCATTGAAAACATTTCATTTTTTTCTGAAACAATCTGGCAGCATGTGGTCAGCCATCTTTTTCTCTACCTTCAAGGTGTTAATTAACAAAGTTAATTCCTTGATTAACTTTCTCTTAATCACAGTTGTGATTTTGGTTTTTATTATACTGAAATCATTTCTAGTGAGATTTTTCTCTTTTATCTATTTAAATATTTTGAAAAAGTATAAACAATATCTCAGTCTGTGTATGATTCAGTCTACCTTATAAAGTGTTTGTTAACTGAACTGGTTATCAACCATCTGGTACAATGATTTCTTTATCATTAGTAAAGGACTATTAATTATTATTGGTATTTTGGGATGGAGAAACATGTTATGTCTCATTGTACAATGAGTCTCAAATAAATTATCATTATAAAATGGCTTTTGTAAACATTGATATGTAATGTAAATGGTAAAGTACACATATGTTTATCATTATATTAGTAGTTTAAAAACTCATCATTTGTATTAAATTGAATCTTAAATGATTAAGATAAATCCTAAAAATATATCAGTATAAAATATATTTTTTGAGGAAAATAAAGCTTCAAATATTATTTAATCTATTTTTTCTTTATAATCCATTTTATCTTATTTCCACTATAAATATAAAAATGCCCCTCAGAAAATATATGTGCATTTGGAGACATTATATGGAAATTTCATAACTTATCTTACTACCTAATTTTTAAAACAGATTATTAAATTGATAGTTTAACTTAAATGTGCTGCAATAATTTTGTTACTTACAATAATAAAAGAGAAAAGCAAAAGAGTAATTCATTAAAATGCTCTCTCTCTGTTCCCGAATTAATTCTGCAATTCTACACTGAAACTACATAATTTAGAGAAGAATAGAAGTAAAAATTGGAGTTTTGGCTTATATTTTTGATAAAGTTGAATAGTAATTTTCCCCATTAGTTATGTGAGAATGCGTTGCAATTAAGGCTATGGTTAGTGATATTGAAATAAAATGAGGACCCATATTTTCATGTTCAGGACTTTAGTATTTTCATGTTTGTATTTCTTTGGGATGTGTGTTTTTTGTTTGTTTTTGTCTACTGTAGAAATTTTCCGGGATTGAATTGACAGCTGGAGAAACAAAGATTCTCAATAATAGGAGACATGCATGAATAACATAGAAAAACATAAAAATTTGCATTATTCTTACCAAATAAACTTTTTATGCTAAGTGTCCCAGATGGATAATGACGGGAAATTTCAAACTGCTATTGTTATGGGATTGTTTTTCTGTGTGTTTATATTTTCTGTGAAAGAAAATAGTGGTACATGTGAGGTCAAACAATTAAGTTTGTGAACTGATCCTAAAAAAAAAAAAAAATGCTATATATGTCATTGTTGAATATCACTATGGTCACCTTTGAAGTACACCCCTTGGGAAACTAGGCACTGATACCAGCACCTAGTCTACCCTTCAAAGCAATTTTGGGACTCCTTTTCTGGAATGGTCATCAGAGCTGTCATTGTATGATGCCTGACAATGAAGGTCACAAACTTATGCTAGAAAAAGCACTACATACCTCACTGTTGAATATCATTATGGTCACCACATGGCCAAGGAGAGTACTTTGAAGGTGATTATACTGATATTTAGCAATGAGTTTTATAGCGCTTTTTCTAAGATGAGTTTACAAACTTGTCTGGGCTTGTGCATCACTTCATTAAATTTAGTTTATACTCAGTCCTAGCCATAAAAATATTAATGCTGCAGTTCCTGAAGGGGATCTAAGAATGCTATGCCATGATCAGCATTCTGTGTGAGGAAATTAAAAATCTTACCAGTTACAGAATTTAACATTGACAGAAAATGCCACTAAAATTTATGATAATGTCACTAATGTTTTACACAGTCTCTATGGAAAGCAATAGAGAACCTTTCACTAGTATTCAAACTATCCTACTCTGTAGTAGTGTCAGAGATTCAACTTTATGGTATTATTCATGTTACAATATTAGATGGATTCCAAAACCACTTATAACTCTTAAGATGATTTTCTATAACTTCCACAAATGTATATGGTATGCTTGAGGAAACATAAAAAGAAAATATGAAATCTATTATTTTCCAACTTTATACTATACCATAAAATAACATTACCTACAATTTAATAACTGAAAGGGATATTAAGAGCCCCTATTCTGAGACCTCTCTACTATTCATTCACCTTTACGCACTGTAGTTATTGAATTTTAACAACTCTAAGAAATGATTCTTTGCAATTCTACAACCTAATTCTAAACCCAATATATTAACACCATGGAATTCTAATAAAATTTTCAGAAATGTCATCTATAACAGATTAACAAGATAAATATTACTTATTCTCACACTTATGTAGGAGTGATGTCATGGAGATGGAGAATAGAATGATGACGACCAGAGTCTGGAAAGGGTATATAGTGGGGATGGTTAATGGGTGCAAAAATGTTAGATGGTTATAGAAAATGAACAGCAAATTAATCTTTATCAATGAACTTAATGAGAACTGAGCTAAAACAAATGAGAAAAAATACAAATTCAAATGGAGAAATTTAAAATAAAATGTTATTTATAAACAGTTTGACACATTTTCATCACACTGGTTAACATAGCCTTCCTGGCATTTTCTTAGTTATTGTGTTAAGACAATTATATCCTACATTTACTAAGTGTCACATAAAACCAGTGTATGGTGCCCCATGATCGCATTAATGTATACAGCTATGATTTAATATTAATAAAAAAAATAAAGTACAGAGGGAAAATTAAAAAAAAGTTATTGAATGAATAGATATACTATGTCCTTAGATTAAAATACTAAATCACATAGAAATATTTCCACTCATCAAGTTAATTTATCTATTTCACATATTTCAAATTAAAATACCAACAACATTTTAAAAGTTACCCAAAATAATTACAAAATATGTATAATATGTAAGCTGGAATTTTAAATTTTATTCTGAAAAAAATTATTAAATTGCAAAAATGGTGTAAGAATGATCAAGTGAAGTAGACTTGCCTGACATCATGATCTACTTGAAATATTGTAAACAGGATCATACTATGTAAATATAAAAGTACAGTGGAGAAAAGTGGTGAGTTTCTGAGCAGACCCCATTTTTTAAATAAATTTTACCAAGTTGTGAGTAAATTTTAGAAAGAAGAAAATTGTGAAAAGGAACACCCAAATTTAATAAATCATGAGTTATATGGAGGAAAAACATATGTATTGTACTATAAAGACTTGTAAAGAAAGAATAAACATAAAATTTAAGAACTCCATGACAGAACAATGAAAAAGAGTTATAATATTTTTATCATGTTTAAGAAACAAAATTTCTCTTATTTTACATAACCAAGAAAAACAATAACAATTGATTCAAGAAATTCAATATATATTTTTGAACTTTTTTATAATAAAAAAGAATGCATCAATCTACTAAACTACAACTTTGAATGGACATATGTGTATACATCTGTACATGAAAATATACATTCTTATATAGCTAAGGTATATATTATTATTTTTTTATTTTCTCTATACATATACATGTATTTATTTGGTTTCCACTTTTTGCCTTCACAATATTAAGAAGGCTTAAAATTTAATAATAATAACAATGTTTAAGATAAGGACTAGAAACAAAAACCTCGTAAACAACAAACAAAGATAAATACGTTATGGTATATATTATTTTATTGTATATGTTTTATATACATATGTTGTATATGCTATAATTACATTATATTATTGTATATCCTATATATGCTTATGTTGTATATGTTATATGTATATATGTTACATATATTATATGTGTTATATGTTATATATTATTTTATTGTATAAGTTATATATGTTGTATATGTTATATATGTTATATATTATATTTAAAACACTCAGAAATAAGTGTAGTAAATAAAATATTAAATCTCAAAACCTCAAAATACTTTTGAAAGAAAATTCTTTTTAAAATAAATATTAGACTACCCTTGAACATTTTAAAACTTTTTGAGGTAAAAATAGCTATGGCAAAATCGTCTATGAGACACACTACTTGGATAATTATGGACAGATGGCTTAATAAAGCTAGCCAAAATTAAGTTAAATTCTCTGTATGAGTGAACTTTTATATCATTAGATGAGTTATGAGATGTTAATATTAGCAACCAAGTGATAAATTATTTCTAAAACAGATAATGTTAGAATAATGTAGGCATGCAACAGTGAGTACAAGTTGTGTAAACATTCTCACTTGTTATTTTGTAAGTATAATCATCGTAAAAATGTCATATATCACATGATATATCTTTAATTGTATAAATTGTACATATACTATATAAAAAGTTCTTTGTTAAGGTACTGTTCAAGGACACTTAATTCTACAGCTTTGTAATGCAAATGAATTGAAGGGAGTGTAGAAATTTAGGCTTTGGAATTTCCTGACTCTTGCATGCTTAATTTCTTAAACTGAATGTTCCAATGCTAGATCTCAATGACTTCAGATTATGGACATTTCTATAGGCTCAAAGTGTTTCTAAAATTTAACATTTAATCTTTTCTTTTAAAAATAATTTGAGCAGGAACAGAAAAAAGAAGAAACAAAGGCAGTCTATTCTGATGATGAACAGAAGATCTTATTAAATAGTTGGACGATAACATGAAAACACACTAGTGACAGAAGGGGGAAAAACAACAAAAAACAATGATTATTTATACATGTAAAAAGTGTGGAAACAAATCTTAGATTACAGGGGAATATGTCCAAATTATTCACCTTAATAATCAATAGGTGAAGATAAAAAATGCAGAAATTATGTATATATGCTTTTACTAACTTAAAGCAAAGCAAAGATCCCTTTTAAGATAATTTATATGCACACAAATGTGGGTATCAGGTTAGGTGCCCAGGGAAAGTTTTGAAGTATCATTGCATCTGCTTTATAAAGCCTGTGGCATCAGCAACAAGGCAGCAGAAGTGCTCTCCTGTGTACTCAGGGCTGGCTGTTTTCTGCTTCATTATTTAGACTAGGAAAAGTGGTCAAAAGAACCGTGTTGTTATGGTGTTGCCATGTTTATAAGAGAGTATCATGTTTAGAGATTGCAGTGTGTAATTAGAAACACTGCATTTTTAACAACTGAGGATCATTAAACTTTACTTTCAAGCCAGTCAGGACCTCAGAAAGGATCATAAAGCAGATGTGCTAGAGAATTACTCCCTTTATAGAGTTCACCACTGAAGCACCGATTCTCTCTTGGCCAATTGCTTACCATATTAGACACCATTCATCTTTCCCTCCCGTGCTGTACACTGAAGATGCACATGTAATTTTCACCTCTTTTACACTGATGGGAAAAGATTGAATAAACATCTCAAAGAAAGAAAGCTGTGTGTTAGGATTCAGTTCCCTGAAGATGTTAGTTTGGTAGGAAATATGCATTCCAAAACTAATTTAACTAAATTACTTTTTGATGTTTACTTTTCTTCCATTCTGTTCCTTGACTTTAATATAAGTAGAATTTTTATTGAAATGTAAATGAAAAACAAAAGTGAATGTGTATGTGTGTGCTGTGCATGCCATTAAAATAAAAGTGAGCTTTTAGATGCTTGAACATGTGATAGCAAGTTCTAGAAAGAAGTAAAGTATCTCAAAAATGGAAGAAAAAGTATCCAGTGTACTCAGTACTATTATAAAACCAATATATAGTCATCCACACTTCCCTATGAATGATAAAACACAACTATAGCCCAAGATGAAGAAGGGAAGAGGAGAGAGAGGAAGGGGAGCAGGGAACTTGGATGGTGGGAGGGTCATCGGTGGGATCACACCTATGGTGCATTTTGCAAGGGTACATGTCAAATCTATTAAGTGTAGAGTATAAATGTCTTAACATAATAATTAAGTAAATGAAGTGAGGGCTATGTTAACTAGTTTGATGTAAAAATTTCAAACTCCACATAAAATCAGTACATTGTACCCCATAAATGCATTAATTTATACAGCTATGATTTAATAAAAAAAAATAAAAAAATAAATGTTAGAATCTGATTTTTTCAACTAGAATAAGCCAAGCTGTATCATCAAATCTGCCCCAGTCACCAAAATAGAAATGTATGAATTAAAAATTATTAGTTTCATTTCATTTCATTTCACTATATAAATATTTACTGAAGAGCCATTAGGCTTAAAAGACCACAAGAGCTATACTGGCTGACATCCTTTGCTGCTATAGACCTAGATCATCCAAAGAAAAAACTGTAGAATGCATTACTATAATACATTGTGGTGACTGAGTACCTGTTTATTCTGTCTGCACAAAATGGTAAAAGTAGGCAGGGGAAGCTTGTTGTGTCTCTCCCCTACTCTTTTTGGATGTCACTTCTACTTGCATATGTGACAAACTTCTAAAACTCCTAGTTGCCTAGTAATTTTCTCTTCTGTCAGATGTTAAACTTGCACTGTTTGCTTCGGTGGCATTACAGCAAATGCCAACTTTGCCCTGCTCTCTTCTTTCATTATACTCAAATGAAAAAAGGTCAGGGGCGGTGGTTCATGCCTGTAATCCCAGCTCTTGGGAGGAGGGGGCAGGTGAATTGCTGGAGCTCAGGGGTTCAAGACTAGCCTGAGGCAGAGGGAGTCCTTGTCTCTAAAAATAGCCGGGTGTTGTGGCAGGCACCTGTAGTCCCAGCTACTCAGAGGCTGAGGCAAGATAATCATTTGAGCCCCAGAATTTGAGGTTGCTGTGAGCTGTGATGCCACAGCGCTCCACGGGTGACAAAGTGAGACTCTGTCTCAAAAAAAAAAAAAAAAAAATATATATATATATATATATGCACACACACACACACACACACACGTACTTTACATGTACTTTAACACAACATAGAATGTCATCAAAAGCATTGCTGTAAAGTGAAAGTGAAGGTCAAGGAGGTAGTAACAAAGCAGAGATTAAAAAAAAAAAAGATATGCTATAAACAGAAATAGCAAAATAAAAAATATGAAAGTAGAAATATTCTGGGTATATATGGAGAACAACAATATTGGGCCAGATTGATAGTTGAGAGGAAATAGTCAAAACACATCTGTTATAGTACTATGAAGTACTTTGGTTTGAAATCATAAAAGTCCCTGGGTGAAACATGGAGGCGTCCTTCTAATGGGAAAAGATAGGCAAAGTTTTTTTTGTTTTTTTTTTTCCCTTTCTTTCTCTTTCTTTCTTTCTTCCCTCCCACCCTCCCTCCTTTCCTTCCTTCCTTCCTTCCTTTCTTCCTTCCTTCCTTCCTTCCTTTTTTTTCTTTCTTTCCCTCCCTCCCTCCCTCCCTCCCTCCCTCCCTCCCTCTCTCTCTCTCTCTCTCTCTCTCTCTCTCTCTTTCTTTCTTTCTTTCTTTCTTTCTTTCTTTTGAGACAGGGTCTCACTCTGTTGCTTGAGCTAGAATGCAGTGGCATCATCATAGCTCACTGAAACTCTTGCACTAAAGTGATCTTCCTGTTTCAACCTTCTGAGTGACTAAGAATACAGGCATGTGCCACCACACCAAGCTAATTTTTCTATTTTTTGGTGGAGATGGCATCTTGCTGTATTTCCAGCCTGGTCTCAAACTCCTGGCTACAAGAAATCCTCCTGCGTTGGCCTCCCAAAGCACTAGATGGCCATGCCCAGCCAGCAAAAGATTTCGAGCAAGGGATGGGCATGATTAAATTTCTGATTTAGACAAATTATTCTGAGAAGAACTGTAATTAACTTCAGCAATTAAACACTAGATAATTAGTATTACAATGTTTTATAATTTTGGCAACATTTGAAATGAAGGTCTGAACTAAGTTACTGATAACAGAAAGGAATTCATGAGGTGAATGTGAGAAAAATTCAAAAAGCAAATCCAAAGATGAAACACAGAAAAGTTTAAAGAGCTTCATGATGTCCTGCGTGATTTATGATAAAACCTGTAAGGGAAAAGTTATTTTTGTTCATTGCTGATTCCAGACAGTTTGAAAGGGCACACAATAGATGACCAATAAAAAATTGTAGTATGGGTAGTACTATAAGGACTTTAGAATAAAAAATAATGTAGGTATCCTTGGTAACTCAGAATTGTATTAATTATAATCCGATTTTCTATTTCTCAGTGAATTCACTCAAATTAATTAGTCACCACCCCAAAACTTTTGAGTATAAGGCATTCTCTTAGATATTATAACATAAAGATATATAAGTTTTATTCTATTTTTCAATTGTTATTGCTGTTTAGCCAGCTAGAAATTTACATTCTTTCTAAGGCAGATAAAGCATCTGTATTTAAAGTAGTGCATAAAGTCAAAAGCTGAAGGATAAACTCTATAAAGTATTGGAAGAAACACTTCATGGTTGCCACGAGAGAAACAGTGTAAGTCAGGGGTGTTAGCATCATGCAGGCACAACTGAGTACGCGGCATCTACTCATATTTACCAGGATGCACTTCCCTAACAGTGATCGTGAATCAACTCTCCCTCCAAAATTAAACCTGAGAGAATACAGATCTCATGCAATGGTTTTCTTTTATTTTAATTGTATCTTAAGTAAAGCCTTTACTTATAATCATGTGTGTTATAAGAAATTTATGAAACATAAAATTTCAAGGGAGTTATGAAACTGTTTCAATACTTAATCTCTTCCTTTTGTTTAGTTTACAAGTAATAACTATGATATATTTATGAGGTAAAGACTGATATTTCTATATAATACAGAATTTATAATTATCAAAGCAGGGTAATTAGCACATCCATCACCTCAAACATCTATCATTTCTTTATTTGGGGAATAGCCAAAATGTTCTCTTTTAGAATTTTGAAAACATACAAAGTAAATCATTGTTAATTATGTATGTTCACCCTACAGTTCTATAGAACACTAGAACTTATTCTTCTTATCTAGTGTAATTTTGAATGTTAACCCACTCTTCCTATCCTCCCTGCCTTCCCTTCCCAACCCCTGGAACCACACTTCTATCTTTTACTTTTATGAGCCCAACTTTGCTTAGTTCTCACATATGAGTGAGAACATATAGTATCTATCCTCCTGAGCCTGACGTAATATCCTCCAAGTTCATCTATATTTCTATGAATGACACAATTTCCTGGTTTATTTTTTTGTGGTGTAATATTATTCCACAGTCTATATAACTTTTCTTTAATCATTCATTTATGTTCCTCAATCTTTTCATCTGTAGCGGATCAACATAAAAAATAGTGTATCTTACAATATGGTAGTCCTGCCATCAATAACTAATGAAATCGATTGCCTATTCAAGGTTCCTTTATGCAATTTGAATTGTTTTGGATCATCAGAGTGCAAAACAGTAGCTCTCAAATCCTCAATGGCTGCACACCTTCCCAAAGCCATCATCTCCAATCCAATTAGAGCTGTGATTTCAGGGATTGACTCACTCTCTATTTCCATTCATATACCTAAGCACCAATTCTTCATGTGTTGAGGTAGTGTCTACAAGTGTCATGCTGGGGATATAGGACTAAATAAAGCAGAATTCTTGACCTCAAGAGTTCAGGTCAAGAGCATTTTCACATGGACTTCTCTTCTTAACTGTGAACGCTAGAGAGTATGCACACAGATGTTTATAATAAGTATGATTTGACTATTTTTTTCCAACTGATCTTAAAACAACCTCAGTCTTTGAGATTAGTCCATTCTAAATGGAATTTCTGATTCCTTACTACACAAATATAATAGCAGTCCAAGAATTTCTATGACATTCTGGAATCACAGCAGTTAAAACAACATTAGGACAAAAATAAAATTGGCAAATAAAAAAAATGAGGTTGATCTGAAATGTTTTTACTCTAATTCCAGAACTCAAATGACATTCATCCTGTCATGTAGAATTAAGGAATTAAGTATGAAATGATGTAGAACAGGAGGTAAGTAGAGAGCCAGTAGATTTAAATGCTTTAGCTTAGAGTTAGCTGGTTTAAATTGCCAAATAAAAAACTTAACATTTGTGTACCTTATAAAATTATTGAATGGTCTCAATAACAGCTACCTAAAAGATAATAGATAGATAGAAAGAATCAGATTATGATGATGTAGGCTTTCAGAGAATGAGTGTGTCATAAGCAACCTAAGAGGCAAGCATAAAATTGGTCCGTATTTTCCATATGTAAATTGTGGGGAATTTGTTCTACTGAGAGCCTGTTTTGCAACATTTCTGAACTTTCTCAAAAGGCATTTAGCCAAACCTTGCATATATGGTGGATAAACAGCAAAGCAATTATGTGGATTTTTATTTGTTATTTTCCAAGATAAAAATTAACAAGTGTCTTACTTGAGAAGATACTTACTGTATTTCTGGATAACTATCTTCTGATATATGTAAATAATTATATCTTGGAAAAGGATTTCAAGTGATATAACAACAGAAAAATTTAAGAAATACAAATGGGCAAAACTCATAATAAGTTTTGAAATGAAATGAAATTAGAATTTGCATTGACTGTGACCACTATCCAGTCATTTTAAACACACATCTTCATAATCTAATCTACATGTGACAGTCTGCAAATTTTGGACTACTACATCATGCTGCAGTTATGTCTTACATCTTGGTTCACTCAAAGGGATGCTCAAGTTTACCTTTTATTGAGTTGGGAAACATCTTTAACCTTATAAAATAGATTATTAATACCTGGTAAAGGCCTAGAATTTTTTTTAGTTTTTTACCTCTACCCTGTACCCCTGATTTTGTGGTTTCAAGTATAATTTCGGTGTTTTACTATGTAAAAGATTAGCTACTAGGAATCTGGTTTCCTTTATTTCTTTGAATTTCTCCAATACTTCAGCACTTTATTTGCTATCCTCAGGCTGACTGATTGCCAACATGTTAAGTGATATGTTAACTTCCCTGCTCAGGAACAGGAATTAAATTCAGGAATTTGGGACTGACAAGGAAATGAAGCAAAGCATTCCTAATGGTGTATATCTCTCCTCTGGAAGAATATATAGGCATGACTTAAAATGTGGCTTTGCAAACAAAATGTATTGGTACAATGAATATCAGTCTTGAGTGACCACTATGTATATATAGCTCCTGTTTTATAATAGAACTAGTCATTGAAATTTAAGAGATAGCAGTGGAAGAATTAAAAGTAAATAGTAATAACAAATCTGAAGCTTTAATGAAATGTGCCACTACCTTTAAATGAGAGAACTTCATACATTTTCTAATCCTTTTGCACGCATGTTGCTGTTCTCTAAGTTTAACCTAAAATTTCAAATTTAAAAAGTCTTTAAATGACTAGTCTCCAGAAATTGAACTCTGAAGTATGTTTTAATTTAATTCTGTGTGTTACATAAGCGTTTTGTGGTAATATTAATGATTCCCCAGGTCAGTAAACAGAGTGCTGAGGCATAACATATGAACATTATAAAATCTGAGAAATTACTGTAAACTAAAACTTAAAATTTGAGGAAACACATCACACTGAGCATGATCAGGCCATTAAAATACAGATGCATTTAGATTATGGAATGTGGGGAAAAAGGAGAGAAAACATTCAAAGTTTCATCAAAAGTCATATTTGAATACTATTTGTAACTGAAAACGCTTTGACTAACAATTAGGAGAGTTTCAATAGCCAAAACAAAACCAAAAGTTGACTAATAGGATGGATAATAGAGGGAAACTGACATGAATAGACCATTCTGTGAAAGACAGAAATGGTGCCAAGTAATTTTTGATTTTACAAAACAAAGCACATTTATATATCAAGATGGTGCTATATGTGTTATACATAAAAAGAAGTGTGCCTGACATCCTCAGCCTTAGTTCCACATGTCATGGTTATTACCTAATTCAATCCTCACAACAGCTCCACAAAATGGCTTCACATGAGTAAACTGGGAAAATGTGTACTTAAAGCTCTGGTATTAAACCCTGATGTGACTTGCCTTTATGTTTTTTAAAGGTTAAATCTAATTGGTTTCTTTATTGAAATATAAGTTTATGGTTATAATATAAATTTGAAGAGTCAAATAGAGAATTGCATAAACACAAAGACAAAGCCTAACTCTAGTTGGAAGAATAAGTACATTTAACATATCTATATCTTTACTTTCAGTATGTCTATCTACATAAATGGATGCAACACTAAATGTAGCATCTTCTTTCACCTAAAATATCAGAGGCATTTTATGTTTTCATTAAATATTATTTAAAACTTGTGTTCAATATTTTATAATCATCTGAAAGCAATACATTATTCAATGTCTTGTTTGTTGTTATTTCAGCTATTTGAAATAATTACTGTTATAAAGAATTCTGAAATTAGTATACCTACATGTAGAGTTTTCATAAATATCATTGTTTCTTACCTTAAATTTGGCCTAAGAATTTGAATTCTAGAGTAAATTGTATGTTTTTTTTAAGACTTAAGCAATGTGATCTGATTGATACATAGTAGTCTTTCAAAGCTAAGACAGAATTTCCATAAATCTTCACCTTTAATGTTAAATTTTACATAATCTTCCTTTAAAGTTATGTTTTACATAATTGCAGTGTACTTGTCAAAATAAGAAACTAACATTGGTATAAATGTTATTAATTAACTTACATACTTTATTTGAATTTTATACTTTTTTCACTTATGTTCCTTCTCTGTTTGAAGAGTTAGTCCAGGATATCACTTTAGTCATCATGTGTTCTCCATCTCCATCAATTAGGGAGAGGATTTTGCTGTTTCCTTGTTGATCCTGTTGATCATGACCTTCACACCTTTGAAGAAGACAAACAAAGGAATGTTAACAGAATTCTACAGGTATTATAAGTTTCAATAATAAAATTATGAAACACTACATTAGTTTAATAAAAATAAAGAATAATTTAAGGCACTTGATCTTATAAACCTATTCTTAAATAATTTCAGTAGGTGTAAGAATCAACATACTAATCAATAAAGATTACCAAGATAGGAACTGAATCCAACGACAAGGAAAAAACACGTAATAACTAAAAATATGATTAAAGCAAGCAACAAAAAAACTATAGAGAAGAGGTTTCCCTAAACAAATGCTATTTAGGAAATTGGGTATTTTAACAAAATTTGATGTTTGGAGTTAGACTGATTTAAAACTATGTGGCAAAAAGATTGAAAAAGAATGGTTCCTTAACTTTCACTACATAATTTTAATTAACCTACTTTCATAATTTTTAACTACTTTCTTCTATAAGATATTTGATTAGTGAAAACATTGTTTTTATTTTTAACAAATTCTAAAATAATTTGTCATTCTCTTCTAAGATTATATCACTTTGTTTTTTTCTAAGTCATTGATTGGCCATAAATTTTTAGAGCTTAGGTAGTTTCAAACCTGTTGTTTTCATATTCCCGAGATAACTTCTTATGAGGGATTTGCAGCAAGCTAAATACAGCATATTTCTCTTTCACTTACATCAATTTTAAATTTCAAGAACTGTGTGTTAATACAATCTTTTTTTAGTTTTACTATAAAGCCTTGTTCAAGAATTTGCACTTAATACCCTGGAGCAGGCATTTCATTATTGATCGATGTTACCAAATCATTTTCTCATTTTCACTCATTTCGGTCTCTGTGTCTCTTTCTCTCTGTCATTTCTTTTTCTCTACTCCCTTCTTCCTTCAAATTTAAAAACTAGAAAGAATTTTAGGTAATATTTAATCAATCTTTTCACCTTACAGACTAGAAAACTAAGAATCAAATAAGATAAATATCTTCTGCAAATCCAATGTTTAAGTAATTACCACAGTGTTCAACAGTCATTTAAGACATCTCTTCATTGTTCTATTCCTAACCTCCACATTAAGAGGCAGAATATTTACTTAGTTTGAGAGAAGAACATGTGACTATCTTGTCAATTAATTATTTATGGACTTTTATTATTCTGGGATTTGGTTATATGAAATCAATCTAATCAGATCTAAATGATTACAGAAGGGAAAGTTTATATTAAATTTCATGACTGAGTGTGTAAGAATGTTATTCCAATATAAAATCCTCAAGGACAAAAGTTAATGTAAACTTTATTCTCTTTAGGCCAAAGACTTCTTGTAGAATTTTTCAGATAATATGTAAATAAACAGCAAAATTGTCCAGAAGATTGACAAAAAGTCATAAAACAACAAATTTTAAAAATCCTTTCAACAAACAATTTTGAATATGAGAGAAAGGCAGGTTACACTTAAAAGTGATACCTTTAGGCTTCAACATCAGGATGATTTCTCCATGGACCTGAATTTCTCCAGAGCACATCATTCATCAGGTATCTGTACATAACAATTAATTACTATGGTAAGGGAAAATAAATATTTGAGTTCTATTATTAATGACAATAAGCAATGAAATGAAAGTTGTTTCATGTGTAAAGGCTAAACTGGAAACTAACTGCTTTTATTAATCATCTGACCAGAGGTATAGGTAGATCTGTTTCATTAAAAAACAAAAACAAACAAAAAAACCTTCTTGTGATGAGGATTTCACTTCTACTGAATAATTTATCAATCAAATCATTTTAATATATTATTATTATGGAATTATAAAAGATTAAGGAGATTCATAAATCTTAACTGGATGTGACTCTGTGTCAATCACCATAAAATTAATTTAAATCCAAGTGATTATATGCTAGTCTCCAGAACATACACAAAACTCAGTTTCAGTTTAAAGTCAAAAATGAAAAGTATAGTAAAAGCTGAATATAAGTGTTATATCCTCTAAATTGGAAGAATTCTATTGAGTATGAAGACTTCACATTCTCTAAAGAGTTGTTTTAGTTGTTTTTCCCTAGAAGCTATGAGCATCCATAGTCAAAAGTGAAACAGATGACCTCTTATTTGCTAAGACTCCCCAGTCTAATTATTTTTGCTAATATCTATAGTCATAGTCATTTGACAAAACTGGTAGGATCAGCTCAGCCAGTATTATCTTGTGTTGTCTTGTTTTGTTAAGGATCACAGGCCTGCCCCTCTGCAGGCTTGTTTTAGTAGAGCTTGGTTTCCAGAGCATCAGCTTCCTCCTTGTGATAAAGGCATCACGAGCCAGAGGACCTGTAAAGATCACAAACTTGCATAACCTTCAGCTACAATGAACTACTGGTTCATAACTTATCATCTAGTATAAACAACTAGAAATCAGAAAAATACAAACAAAAATTTTCATATATTTGTAAGAGGCAAAGTAGGACTTTGCTGCAGAAGATTTAGGAAATTAATGCAAACTCTATCATCCTGGAGATTTATTTCTCAAGGAAATTTCTGGACTGAGGCAAAAGGAGAGGGATCCCGAGCAAGGAATAGTGCTCTGACAGAATGAAGATGACAGACTTTGAAATACAAGAAATCAAGGTAGTTTAACTTGTGTTGCCTAAGACTAGGGCATGGGAAGTAAGCAAAGATTGCTGCAGGATCTGCAGAGGAGTCTTTGAGTCTTAACCTGAATTATAATCTGTTCTTACCCAGACTAGGATTTCCCAAACCCGGGCAAGAAAAATCTACTGGGAATAAATAAGCTGAACATAGAAGACTGAAAGATTTTGCAGCTTTATAGATCTGTTGTGTGGAGAGTGCTAGACACATGAGACACTCAAAAAGTCCACAGTAGGATATTCCTTTAATAGTAGGATTAAACTAGCCCAAGAGAAAAGAAAATATGCCCTCCTGAAGCTTGGAATTAAGCCTCAAGAAGATCTAGTTCAAGAGAAAGTAAATGTTTTTCAAAACAAAGTCCACAAGGGTCTTCAATAGAAGATCAAAAACCCAGTTATTTAATAATGTAGCACTCAAAAAGCTCACTATGTAACAAAGAATGACTAACTAGGAAGAGTCAGAAAAAAAATTTTAATATCAAAAGAACAAGGAATAAAGTGACAGAGCTGATGTAATCAGGAAAGACTTTGAAAAAGCTACTATAATTATGCCGAAAGATTTTAAAAATATAATGAATCTATATAAGTTGAAATGAAAGATTATTGAATAAGTAAATAAGTGAAATTTCTGGTTCTGAAAAATACATCTAAAATGTTCACTTCACTAAATGGAAATAAAAGATTATATAGTACAAAATAAATGTTTACTGAATTTTAGGTCATAATAATGGGAACTATTGAACTGAAACATAGACAGAAAACAGACTTAAAATTTTTTAACAAAACCAACAGAGCTTTGCTATTAAGGGACAATATCTCATGGTATAACACACATGATTGGAATCCAGAAACAGAGATGTCAGCAAATGCAGGAAGGAAAAGACCAAATCTTGTCCAAATTTGATAAGAGCTATAAGGCAGAGACCAAGCCATTAAAAAAGCCAGAATAAACACAAAGAAACCCATACCAAGGCACATAATTATTATGTTTTTTAAGTGAACTATAAAAAGAAAATCTTTAAGAAATCATTAAATAATAATAATAATGATAATAAAAGATAAAAGGCAAATGAAAACTATATTTAAAAGTGCCAAAGAAAATCAAGAAAACAAAAACAAAAAAAATCATAAGCCCATAATTCTAAATTAAATGACAATATCTTTCAAAACAGATATGAAGTAAACAATTTTAAGATAAAAGCTGTGACAGTCCATTGGCATCATTGTTAAATGTTAAAGGCGGGTCTGCAAGTGGAAGCAGCAGTTGTCACAAATCTACACAAAGAACAGAGGAGTGAGTCCCCTGGGTAGTAAATGAACCAGTAAAAAATAGTCTTCCTATTCTTTTTTTAAATTTTCTTTAAATAATGATTACCTTTAAGGCAAAGATAACAATGTAATGTAATTTTTATAAATTAAATGTAAAATGCATGACAAATATATGCCATAGTTTAGAAGACAATATGCAGTCTACTGTTGCAAGTTCTTACATCATAGCTGAGAGATGATTGTTATTTGAAAGTTCACTGTGAAATGTATAAATGCATATTTTACATAACTAAACAATAATAAAAATGAAGATATAAAGTAGTAATATGAGATAAGTGGAATACTAATAAAAATTCAATTAATCCAAAAGAATTCCTGTTAATCCACAGAACACAGAAAAAAATAAAAACCAATTGAAAGATGATCAAATAAACCAAACAATATTGATAATTATGCTACATTTGTAAGCTTAAACAGCAGAGAATAAATAAAAAAGAAAGACTCAATAATTATATGCAATTCACAAGAAACATTCTTCAAACAAAAAGACACAGATTGATTTAAATCAAAAGATGAAAAAAAGACAAATATAGTTTTCTATTAATGACAGTGACACTGGATTGACTATATTAATACTGAGGAGGGTAATACAAGATATAATGAAAGATATTTTATGTTTTTGTCAATGAAACATAGCAATTGAAAATGGATATGCACTTAATCTCAAAGTTTCCAAAATAAATAAAGAAAATTAAAAACACTTTAAAGAGAAAAGCATACAAATTCATAACTCTAACACTCAACAATCTCTCTCACTTGTTAGAATAGACATATTCTAGAATATTGACATAGCTAGAAAGAATTAGAAGAACTCTATAAACCAACATTACATAAAATATTAATAGAATATTAAAAAAATAATGAAGTGTCATCTTTTTGCAAAGTCATGT
This sequence comes from Loris lydekkerianus, assembly GCA_963574355.1. Classification (NCBI taxonomy): domain Eukaryota; kingdom Metazoa; phylum Chordata; class Mammalia; order Primates; family Lorisidae; genus Loris; species Loris lydekkerianus. Next base: position 20,220 of record CAUYPK010054671.1, read on the forward strand.
AACATTTATTAAGTTTGACTATAATTAGGGCTATGAAAGAATCTAATAAATTTTAGCAAGATTGAAGTCCTGTACAGCAGTTCTCTGATCAGTGTGGCATTGCATTAGCAGACACTAATAAAATAATAACTGGACAAATTCCCAAATGTTTGGAAAGTAAACAATATCATTATAAACAAACCCATGTGTCAAAGAAGAAATTATAGAGAAGTTAGATGATAATTTGAACTACATGAAAATCAAACATTTCTGCCAAAATTAGTGAAAAGCAGCTAAAGCACACTTAGACAGAATTTAATTTCTTTAAATATTGTTTTAGAAAAATAATTTTAATCAGTGATTTATACTTTCTTCCTAAAATGTTAGGAAAAAGTAAAGTAAATTAAACTTAAATAAATAGAAGTGATGAAATATAACACATCAAAAATAGACAATACAGAAAAAACCAATAGCTTTTCTTTAAAAAATTAAGTCTAATGGGTAAATTTCTCTCTATATACCAACCAATCAACTGAAAAGGAAGAGAAACAATTTAACAGGTAAGTATATATATGTACAATCATCATTTTAAATTTAAAAAGATAAAATTAAGATAGCACAAAGAATTCTAAAACTTTTGAATAAATGATTAAATAAATAAATATTAGTTAAAGCTTTTATTTTCAAAGTCACAAAAGTGCTTTCCTCTAGACAGGTGTTTTTCAACTTTTTTTTTTTTTTTTTTTTATATCTCACAGCACACTTGGACCTAAGGTTAAACTTCTATACCACACTTAAATTATGTTGACCCCCCCCCCAAAAAAAAGAGTAAAAGTAGAATACACTTAATTATTTCAAAATTAATTTAATTAATAATCTTTAAACATTTTAACAATACACTTCAGATCCATTCATAACACACCAGTTGGAAATAACTGCTGTAAACAAACAATGTCTTTGAATACGGCTTAAATATTTTATTTGAAAACTTTGAAAAGGTACCAAATTTTGGTAGTTATTGGTACTCATAGCACATGGTTCCTTGTGGAAAAAATTACATTACAATTTCCCATGCCTTATGTACACAGAATGCATTCCAAAACCCCCAGTGAATGCCTGAAACCTCAGATATTACCAAAACCTACATATACTATGTATTTTCCTGTACATGGATACCTATTATAAAGTTCAATGTATAAATTAGTCATATTAAAACTGAATACAATAATAATAAAATGGAACAATTATAATTATATGCCACTAGTCTTGGATTTGGGGGCTGTAACTAAATAAATTGAAAGTTACTTGAACATAAGCACTGTGATACTGCAGTGTATCTGACAACTGTGATGGCCACTAAGTCAATATTTGGTAGGTATATTTGTGCATATACCAACAAAGAGATAATCCAGCAACTCAGAGAGATGCAGGAAATAGGGAGTTTTCATCATGCAATTCAAAACTGGAGACAATTTAAAACTCATGAATTGGGCATTTCTGGAATTTTCCATTTAATATTTTTTGACAGGCATTAACACAGGTAACTAAAAACATGGATAATAAAACTGGATAGAGGAAGATTGCTGTCTAAGGTTTTAAAATAGTAATGCCATCGAAATAAAATACTACTTAATTTTTTAAACTTTTTATTGATGCTAAATATATTTCCTTAGGATTCAGGCCTTTCCCAGAATAATTTAAATATTGCTTCATTCAAGACATGCAACATTTTGCCAGACAGGTGAAAAACATCCTTTTTCTTCAATGCTAGATATCAGAATCAAAGACCATTGGCAAGATTATATTTCCCATCCATCAAAAAATAAATAAATACAAGTACATCAGTACTTACTGTTTCTTCTATCTCTTGTTTAAAATGAAACTACATCTATATGGCTTTCCTTTATGTTGGCCTGCTGTAAAGTATCCCTTCATAGTCACCATTATGATGCAGTTATAAGTTGAGACAAATTAGTAACACCCATTCAAAATACATATATGTTATCTCTATATAAATTATTTTACTTCAAATCATGTAATTCACATACATATATGAAAAACATGTACTCAATCTTCAACAGTCTTTCGATTTTAAACACATTTGACATTCTGAAAATGCAAATTAATAGAGTATTTCAAAATTAGTAAACAAATGTAAAAGTGCAAAAGTCCTAGTAGTGAAATGTTTAATGAATACCATTAAATCTAAAGTTCAATTGAACTTGAAAGTTTAATGTTCAAAGTCTATCATTGGTTCATTAAATACAAGAGAAATATGGTAGGTTTTTATTATTTATAACTATCATGTTGTTCCATGTGAAGGTACTTAATGACTGCCAATTTTATATTTTACATACTGTACTAGCATTGAAAAAAAACATTTGCATCCTTTCATAAGAAACACCAAGTTTGGGAGTGGAGTTTTACTTGCCTGCTGAAAGTTAGTATAGCCGAGACCAAGTCCCATACAGCAATATTCTGGATAAAACCAAACAGGAAAAAATAAAATGAAGTTTGGGGTCTACCCACCTAACCAGTATAATTTAGGGGTACCTGGCACACATCCTGGTTGAAGAACTTATCTACAACTTGGACTTTACCTTACAAATGCAAATAATGTAACCTAATTCTATATATCCTCATATGAACCTGAAAAAGAAATGAGTAAAGTATCAGTGAGGTGTGGAACAACTTCAAGAAGCCTAATACATGTGTAATTGGAGTCCCTGAAGAAGAGTGGAAAAAAACAGAAAAAATATTTGCTAAAATCATGTCCAGAAATTTTACAAATATGAACGAAAAAATAAACTCATAGATTTCAATAAACTTAGGGAATCCCAGGTACAAAACACATGAAGAAACTAACACCAAGGCACAAGAAAAATGGAATATCCTAAAACCAATAATAAAGAGAAATTTTTAAAAGCAGCCAGATGTGGGGGTGGGAAGGAAGTACACTTTATAGATAGAGGTGCAAAGAAAGGATGACATTATATTTCTCACCAGAAATAATGTGTTAAAGGACAGGGGACCTAGGTCTTTAAAATACGGAAAGAAAATGCTCTCAATCTAGAATTCTATAACCAGCAGAGATATCTTTCAAAAATCAAAACAGACAAACTAAAACCTGAATAAATTCTTTAGCAAATCTACATTACAAGAAATGAAGAAATGTTAAAGAAAGTCCTTTGCACAAAAAAAAAAAAAAGAAAAAAAAATACCAGATGAAAAGATGATACCAGATGGAAACACAAAGGAATGAAAAACATTAACAATTGTATCTGAATAAATATAAAAGACGCTTTTCCTTACTTTTAAAATGTCTTTGAACACTAAAGCAGAGTCTCTCTCCTCTTGTCATTTAGATTATCTATTTTCTGGAGCAGAAAATCCACAGAACTGAAAGCCATGATGTAGTATTTCTTCTGTTTGGTCTGTAGCAAATGACTGAAGCCAATCATTAAATTTACCTCTCTGGAGGTAATTATTATACTTAACTCTCCCTTACTTATCAGACAGGGGGAAATATGATCAAATAAGCTAATAAGACAAAACCCTTTGTGTTATAAAATTAAAACCAGTGTATAAACAAAAGAAAAATGGAGAAAAATTTAGAATCTAAATCCATAGAAAATAAAGACTATCAGAAAATGTTTGTAAATATATTCCAAGAAATAGCAGGTTATTTATTTAGGATCACTTCACACAATGCAGCCATTTGTTTATTTTTGGAAGGCATTTATTTTTAACTTAGCTTTCACTGATGTTCCTGGAATATACTGTTATGTAAAATTTGTTTGGATATACATAAATTCTCATAATTTCACTTTAAAGGTAAACTGATTTAAAGCTTCCTGATGATAAATTATGATCAGTGCTGATGCTGTTGCAAATGAGTTTGTCTTCTTTTTTATGAGTCGAGCGATGTAAAAATAATAATTCTCAGAAGCAAATCACTTTCATATTTTTATGAAAATAAATTAAAAGCATACTGGAAGGGATAATTTAATACAAATTTATGAATCATTTACAGTTTCTAAGTCTCTTTGAGGCTGTAGATGGTAATCTAACTGGAAAAACGGGGAAGACTATATACTAGGCAATTCTCATTTTTAAATTTAAATTAAAGCTTTCCTAATATTTTCATTAATTCTTCCTTTAATCCAATATATTAATATATCAAATGCATAGAACTTTTTGTATCATATTAAGATGTTTAGAAGAACAAAATTTTGATTGATTTTTTTTTTTAAGCATTAACACATATCAGGTTGTGAATGGGTATAACCAAAGTTATTTATCAATGTTCCTCCTTTGATGTCTGTGATATTGTATCTCTATGAAATATTCATTACTATACTATTAATATAATAATAATTCTCATTTCTATGACTGTGTATATAAATTACATAATAATATATGAATAACTTTATATAAAAAATGTGTTTCATCCCCACAACTACATTTTGGGAATGCAATGACCACATGCTGCAGAAGAGAAAAACTATATAACTTTTCCAAGGTCATGGACAAAGTAAATATTAGAACCATTATTTGGAACAAGGTCAGCTGGCTTAAGAGTTCATACTCTTATAACAAGAAATGTTGTGATTTGAAGAATTAGTCTGGTGCAGTATAGTGATTTAAAAACGTATTGGCAAATTATTTCACATTAAGAAATGGTAACAATGTCCTCCAGTTGGAATTGTCCATGATCTTGAAGTTTTTAACCATTAGAGTGCAAGTGACATTGTATGACTTTCTAGGCTGGGTCATAAAAGTGAATGCATCTTATGCTTCCCTTGGCAATGCTGAGTTAAAGCCTTGCCCTACCATGTAAGAATTCTGAATACCCTAACTCCTCCGTGCATCAAGGACAGCTAAAGGCTCTAAGACATCTAAGACCAGGTGCCAAATATATGAATGAATGAACCTTCAGATTATTCTAGCACTCAATTTTCAATTCATCCTCAGCATTCAAGTCTCTCTAGCTGAAGATCCAGAAACCATAGAGTAGATACGTGCCATATCCCACCCTCCACAGTGCCCTATCCATATTCCTAACCAATAGAATTCTTACATAAATGAAATAATTTTTATGTCATTAATTTGGGCATAATACGGTATACTACAAATTGCTAAAACAAATTTGGTACCTAAAACAGGTATGTTGCCATAATAGAACCAAAATATGTGACATTGACTTTGCAGCTGAATGGCAGAAAGAAACTAGAAGGGTTTTAAGGAGGCTGATGAAGTCTGAAAACAAAGAGAAGAAATTGGGATTGAAAGCTAACACTGGTTTTGCAACATTGCACCAGTGATAATGTAAAATAGAAAATATACCTAATACATTCAATGCTTCCCAGGCATAATATGGAAAATTTCACTTTTTGTTTTTTTTGACCTTGTTATGATATAACGTAAGAGAGATAAGGTAAAGAAAATTACCTGGTTTACAAGCAAAACATGGAGTTGACGGAAAAGATCCTGGAAAAACTATGTTCAAAGATAAAACAATTTAACATCTCCATTTCTGATGGAAATATTCTCAAATTTTAGGCAGTGTCTGCAAAGTTCCACAAATGTGGCCCAAACTTTTACAACAAATTATAAAGGTAAAAGTAAGAGTCTGGCAGTAAAATAAATTGTTTCAAAAGCATTAAGTCGGTTCACAGAACATTTCAAACTGTCATATATCACTTAAACAGGATATGTTCTGAGAAATGTGTCCTTAGGTGATTTCATTGGTATGTGAACATAATAGAGTGTATTAAATTCTACAAGCATAGATGGTATAACCTACCACGTACCTAGGCTCTGCAGTATAGCCTACTGCTTCTAGGGTACAAACATGTATAGCATGGTACTGTAATGAATATTGTAAATAATGATAACATAGTGTTCTTTGTGTATCTAAACATATCTAAATTTAGAAAATATCCAATAAAATTACAGTATAAAAGATCAAAAATGGAGCACCAATATAGGGTACTTGCAATAAATGTAGCTTGCAGGGCTTGAAGTTGCTCTGGATGAGTCAGTGGGTGAGTGATGAAGGAGTGTGAAGAACAAGGACATTACTGAATACTATTGTGTACCATGTAAACACTGAACACTTAGGATTCACTACACTTGTAAAAATATTTTTTCCTTTAATGATAAATTAATTTGAGACTGTAACTATTTTACTTTATATATTTTTTAATTTTTAAAACCTTATTTTTACTTAAAAATATGGCCCTATTGGCTCGGCGCTCATAGCACAGTGGTTACAGTGCCAGCCACCTACACTGAGGCTGGTGGTTTTGAACCTGGCCCTGGTCAGCTAAACAACAATAACAACAGCCAGTTGTCGTGGTGGGCGCCTGTATTCACAACTACTTGGGAGGCTGAGGCAAGAGAATCGCTTAAGCCCAGGAGTTTGAGGTTTCTGCGAGCTGTGATGCCACAGCATTCTACTGAGAGTGACATAGTGAGACTCTGTCTCCAAAAATAAATAAATAAATCAAATATGGGGCTATAAATGTTTTTTACATAGATTGCTTTTTTAAAAAATTTCAGATTGATATGAAAGCAAAAATGATTTGGTTACATTGTTTGCATTTGTTAAGTAATGTTCAAACTGTAGTTGAGCCTTTCACCCAGGACATGTGCTGTAGACCCTTACATTGTGTTCATTAGGTGAGAGTTTACCAATACTGCTCTCTCATTCCCTTTCCCCCCCTCACCTCACTTACATTTAATTATGTTTTTCTTTCATGTGATGGGGTAGTTATTTATCTTAATTGTAGTATTGTATTTATATCCAATACAATTTGGATATAGTATTTATATCCAAATTGTATTTATATCCAATACTAACATTGGTTTTATATCAGTATTGCATAGATTGGATACTTGCTTTTCCATTCTTATGATAATTTACTAAGAAGAATGTGTTTCAACCTCATCCAGGTAAATACAAAAGATATAAAGTCTCCATCTTTTTATGGCTGAATAGTTTTCCATTATATACCACAGTTTATTAATCCATTCATGCGTTGATGGGCACTTGCATTCATTGTACATCTTGGCAATTGTGAATTAAGCAACGATAAGTAATATAGTGCAAATGTTCTTATGATGAAATGATTTTTTTTTCCTTCTGGGTAAACACTTACTAATGAAATTGCAGGATCAAATGAAGGTTGACTTTTAGCTCTTTGAGGATTCTCCATACTTCTTTCCAAAGATGTGGCATGAGTTTGCAATCCCACCAGCAGTGTAAAAGTGTTCTCTTCTCTCTACAGCCATGCCAGCATCTGCAGCTCTTGAAGTTTAAGATGTGATCTATTCCCACGGGGGCTAGGTCATATCTCAGGGCAGTTTTGATTTGCATTTCTCCAAGGATTGGAGACAATGAGCATTTTTTGATGTGTTTTTTGGCCATTCTTCTTTTTCAGAGAAGGTTCTGTTCCTGTCTTTTGCCCTCTTATTAATGGAGTTGTTGGCTCTTTTTTGTTGATTAGTGTGAATTCTCTGTAGATTCTAGTTATCAGCCTTTTGATGTTATATTCATAGCATGCAAATATTTTTTTCCATTCTCAAGGATGTCTGTTTCCTTTAGGTGTTGTAACCTTAGCTGTGCAGAAGCTTTTTAGTTTGATCATATCCCATTCATTCTATTTTGGTGTTGCTATAATTGACAAGGGGGTCTTTTTCATAAAATCTTTTCCCAGGCCAATATTGCTACGAGTTTTATCCACACTTTCTTTTAGAATTTTTATCATTTTATGTCTTAATTTAAATATTTTATCCAGCTAGAGTCAATTTTGTAAGTGGTGAGAGGTGCTGGTCAGGTTTCGGTCATCTACATGTGGCTAACCAGTTCTCCCAGGACCATTTATTAAATAGAGATTTCTTTCTTCAATGTATGTTCTTGTCTGATTTATTGAAGATAAGCTGGTGATAAGAGGCTGGTTTCATCTCTAGGTTTTCTATCCTTTTCTATATTTCTATGTCTTGATTTTCTGTGCCAATACTGTACTGTTTTGAGCACTGTGAATTTGTAATATAACCTGTAGTCTGGTAGAGTTATGCCTCTGGCTTTGTTTTTATTGCTAAGAATTGCCTTGGCTATACATTTTTTTTTTTCTGGTTTCATACAAAACAAAGTACTATTTTTTCAGTTCTTCAAAGTTTGATGTTGGTATTTTAATGGGGATTACATTAAATCTGTAGATTGCTTTGGGCAGTATAGACATTTTAATAATGTTGATTTTTTTCTAGCCAAGAGCATGGTATGGTCTTCCATTTGTTCATGTCTTCTGCTATTTATTTTCTTAGGGTTTCATAATTGTCTTCGTAAAGATCTTTCATGTTTGTTGTTAGGTATATTCCCTGGTATTTCATTTTCTTTGAAGCTACTGTGAAGGGTATTGTCTTCCTTGATTCCATTCTCAGTTTGCCTAGTATTGGAGTAAATGAAGGCTACTTACTTGTGGACATTGTTTTTGTATCCAAAGACATTACTATATTCCTTGATCACTTCCAGGAGCATTGTGATTGAGTCCCTGTGCTTTTCTACATATAAGAGCATATATGAGTGAGAGTTTGACTTCCTCTGTCTCCATTTGAATTCTCTTGATTTTCTTTTCTTGCCTGATTGCATTGGCTAGAACTTCTAGCACTAAATTGAATAGCAGTGGCAATAGTGGCATCCTTATCAGGTTTTAGTTCTAAGTGGAAATGCTTTCAGTTTTCCTCCATTCACTATGATATTGGCTGTTTGTTTTAGATGGCCTCTATTGTTTTAAGAAATTTCCCATCTATGTCTATTTTCTTAAGTGTTCTTGTCATAAAAGGATGCTTAATTTTGTTGAATACTTTTCCTGCATCTATTGAGATGATCATATGATCTTTGTCTTTGGTTCTTTTTACATGATGAATTGCATGTATGGATTTATGTATGTTGAACCATCCTTGCATCCCAGAGATAAGGCAACCTGATCATATTGTATTTTTTTAATGCATAGCTGTATTTTGTTTTCCAGAATTTCATTGAAGATTTTTGTACTGATATTCACTATTGATATTGGTCTGTAGTTTTCCCTTTTTGTTTATCCTTTCCTGGTTTTGGTATATGAGTAAAGTTTGCTTTTAGAATGTGTTGGTACCTTTTTTCTCTATGTTTTCTAATAGCTTCTACTATATGATATGAGTACAAGTTCTTTTTTGAAGGTTTGGTAAATTCTTGTGTGCAACCATCTGGTCCAAGACTTTGATTTTTGGAAAGTTTTGTATTTTTAATATAATTTGGGGGCTTACTATTGGTCTGTTAAAAATTTCTAATTCATTCTGGTTGAGGTTATGGAGGTGGCATGATTGCAGGTATTGCAAATTTCTGGCCATATAGTTTTTTAAGAATTAGCGATGATCTTTTGTATCTCAGTGGTATCTTTTACCATTCCTTTCCCCCTTTTCCATTTATGATTGGGATTATTAGAGATCTTACTTTTCTGTTTCTAGTTAATCTGGCCAAAAGTTAATTGATTTTATTAATTTTTTCAAAGAACCAACTTTTTGTTTTGCTGATCTTAATGGCTTATATGTTCTAAATTTCATTTAATTCTGATATAACTGTTTTTTATTTTCTTCTGCTAGGTTTGAAATTGGATTGCTCTTCCTTTTCTAGCTTCTAGAGATAATTTATTAGGTTGTTCATGTGTGCTCTTTTTGTTTTTGAATGTGGACGTTCAACATGATAAAATTCCCTTAGTACTGCCTCTGCAATATTCCACAGATTTTGATAGCTTGTGGCTTCATTATAATTTTATTTGAGAAATCAAATGATTTTCTTCTTTATCTCCTCCTTCATCCACCTGTTGTTCATCCTAATGAATTTATGTGAGAATGAAGATTTTCGTTGAAGTTGAGTTCTACTTTTATTTCATGGTGGTCTGAAAAGATAAAAAGTATAATTTATATTTTTTAAATTTGTTTATATTTTATTTGTGCCTTAAGATATGATCAATTTTGGAGGATTATCTATGGGAATGATGATTAGAATGTATATTCAATTTTATTGGGATGGAAAGATCTGTAAATATCTCTTAAGCCCATTTGTTCTAAAGTTGTGTTTAAGTCCATTACTTCTTTGTTTAGTTTCTACTTGGAGGATGTGTCCAATTCTGTCAGAGGGGTGTTGAAGTCCCCAGTAATTATGGGGTTGCAGAATATCATATTTTTCAGATCAGTTATGGTTTATTTTATATATCTGGGAGCATTCAACTTTGGTGCATAGACATTTATGATTGAAATGTCTTCTTGTATTGTTCCCTTGACCAGTAAATAGTGCCCATCTTTGTCTGCCTTTATTTTTGTTAGTTCAAATCCAAATATATCTGCAAATAAGATTGAAACCCTTGCTTCCTTCTGATTTCCATTTTCCTGAAATATTGTTTTCTATTCCTTCCCTGAGTCTTGTTTTGTCCTTAGAGTTTAGATGCTTTTCTTGAAAATATTACATAGTTTTCCATAGTTTGCTTATGCCTTTTTTATCCAGCCAACTTGCCTATGCCTGGTCAGTGGGGAATACAGCTATTCATTTTATTGAGAGAATTGATAATTATGGTGGGATTCTCTTCATCTCATTTTGTACACATCCATTGCTTAGTGATATCATTTATGTCATTGTGGAAGCTAGCTATGGGCTTTAGTTTCTGGATGTCTTTACTTTGGTAATGGTCCACTATGATGGTCAGTGTGAAGAATGGTTCTGAGTACTTCCTACAGAGCTTGTCTTGTGAATATTCCTCAGTGTTCACATATCATTAAAAATTTTATTTCTTCATCAAATAGGAAATTTAGTTCAGCAGGATAAAGAATCCTAGGGTGAAAATTGTTTTGTTTATGAAGGTTAAAGTCAGATGACCACCGTCTTCTAGCTTGAAAAGTTTCAGCTGAAAAGTCCACTGTCCCCTCGATATTTTTCCCCTTGTAGGTAAAATGTTCTTTATGCCTAGCTGCTTACAGAATTTTCTCTTTCATTTTGACTTTGATCAAGTTAATTACAGCATGTCTACAAGATGCTTGGAACTGAGGTTTTCGCTGGGGTTCTGAAGCTATCTAGTATCTGAATTTCAGTGTCTCCTACAATGCTTGGGAAATTCTCCAACATGATGCTATGAAGTAGAGATTCCATGCTTTTAGAACTCTTTTCTTCAGGAATTCCTATGATTCTTAAATTTCTGCACTTGGTATAGTTCCATATTTCTATCAGTGATAGTTCTGCCTTTACTCTCTTCTTTTCTGCCTCTTTTAATCCTTGAGTTATTTCAAAAGTGAATTTGTCTTCAATTTTTGAGACTCTTTCTTTTCCACATTCTATGCTATTGCTGAAACTGTCTACCATGTTTTGAAATTCCTTTAATGCCTCTTCAATTTCTTAACCTCTGCTATATCTTTCCCAATTGTTTCCAGATACTTGGCAACAGTCTTTAATTTTACTGATTTCTTGAGATAAGTTTTGGACTTCTTTTTGGATTTATTTTTCCATCTTCTCAATTCCATTCATCTTGTCATCTATATTCTTAATTCTAATATTGTCATTTCAACAATTTCTTTATGGATAGTATTTTCAGCTGCATATCCCTTGTAATCTCTTAGAGGAGTTGGTCTGCTCTGATTTTTTATATATCCAGGGTTCTTCTGCTAATTCCTTCCTATGTGTGTTTTCAGTTTATTTATATGTTTATTATACTTTTGAAGCTTTAATGTTAGGTTGTCCCTAAATTATTATTGAGAAATAATCTAGTTGGAGTTTTTTTAGGTAGCACCCAGGATACCTGTTTGGAAACTAAACTGTCAGGATAAAATTGGATCCAGAGGCCCAAGGATATGGGGCTGGCCATACCCTTTCACCACTGATCAAATGAGCAACTGCTTATACCTGTGGTTCCTCTTGCACACAACCTCCCAAAGCTCCCCCTCAGAGCTTCAGATTTTGAGGTTCTCTGAGAACAACTTGCCTCACTATCTCCAGGTTAGGTGGGGTGGGGTGGGGTGGGGTGGGGTTGAAGGCAGTACCCCCCAAGTGACACTCTCAGACCAGGGGCTGCTCCCAGATAGCAAGCTAAACTGTTCCAGCCCAAGTGCCAACCATGCCCTAAAACAAATAAACAGCAATTTTTTTTCCAGAGTCCAGATGCAATCCCAGGGATTTTGCCTATAGCAGGGGAAGGGGAATCTGTATCTTGTTGAACTGTTCCAGCCACAGTTCCAGCCCTATGGGAAAATGAAGTCAAAACATCATGGTCTTTGCTGTAGTCTGGGCTATAGCTTTGCCTACCATTGGGGAAGGGAGATCTATGGATTGGTGCCTGCTACCTGGGAATTTCCCAGAGCAGTGTCACTGAGGCTAGACCCACCCTTTCCAAGTCATCAGGAGTGGGGGAAAGAGGCTGAACCACCAAGGGGACCATGCTGAGCACAAGATGCCAAATAGCACCACTTCAGAGAGTAGAGACAGTTCCCCTATCAGGAGAGAGACTCAGGAGAGACCCTGCCTCATCAGAGTTAGTGTACTTGACCCACCATTTCCTACTGCAATGTGGAATGGGGCACATTCAGTTCACCAGACCACACAATACAGAGGTCCCTCAGAGATCCTTCCAGACACATTGAGGGTGAAGGGCCTGTCTCCTTTTCTTCCCATGGCCAGCTAAAGATCCCACTGGTTGCTGGTGACAGAGCACATGACCCCTGTTACCTTTACTGTCTCAGTTTTTATGGGGGCTGAATAGGGTTCAAAGTTCCTCTGCCCTTCTGATGACTTACCTTGGGGCAACCCCTCCTGGTTGTCTGTGCCAGGCTAGGATTCTAATTCGCCTGCACTCTGGGAAGTAAGCCTCTACCTAGGCAGTCTATCAGACAACCCAAGAAAGATGGAGGATAGGCTGTAGCCATAAAGAGGCTAAAACCACAATTTCTCACTATTCTGCTGGGCAGGAGGGAAACTCAGAGGAGATATTCCTAGACACAGGAAAACTAAGTCTTTCTTCCCTTGTAGAACTCTCCCATGGGGTAAGAGTTCCTGTGGTTTGCTCCAGAGAGACCCTAGGTTGGGGAGGGATACCCCCACCTTATCCTTTTATTCTCAAGCTTCCTCCTGTCTGGTCTGCTCTGCAACTGTCCTCTGTTTTCTTCCTTCCTCTTTCTCACCTTTATCCTTGCAGTTTGCCTCAGTGAAATTCCAGAGTGCCTTGATTTGTTCTCCTTTCAATCCCCCACCCCCCACCCCAATTTCAGCTACTCTGAGTTCTCTTCAGTCCAGTTTTCCTCCTTCTAGATGGGAGCTTCAAAGGAAAGCTGCCTCTAATTAGCCATCTTGCCCCTCAAGTCTTACATAGATTGCTTTTTAATGCTTGAGTCAGGGTTAGAAGTGTGCCTGTCATAGGAGATAGTGTTCATGGTACCTTTTAGCTAGGTTTTTGCCTATCCCCTCTCCCTCATCCCACTAGCTGAATTCCATTAAGTTTTACTACCCTTTATGAACATGTGTGTAGATTGGTTAGTTCCAATTTAGTACTGAGAACATGTAGTGTTCATTTTTCCATTCTTTAGGTATTTCACTTAGGTAATGGTCTCAGGTTCCATCCAGAATGTTGCAAAGGCAGTAAGTCATATTTCTTCATGGTGAGTGGCATTCCATAGTGTGTGTGTGTGTGTGTGTGTGTGTGTGTGTGTGTATACATATATACCACATTCTGTTAAACCATTCATGAATTGATGGTACTTGAGTTAATTTCATATTTTCCTAATTGTGAATTGTGCTGCAATAAACATTTGAGTGCGGATGTGTTTTTGATGACTTTTTTTCCCTTTGGGTAAATTTGCAGTAATGAGATTCCTGTATCAAATGGTAGGTCTACTTTTATTTCTTTGAGGAATCTCCATAACTGCATTCTACAGAGCTTTACTAACTTGTCACACAAACAGTATATAAACATTCCTTTCTCTCTGCATCCTTTCTAGCATCAGTTCTTTTTAAACTTTTTGGTGAAATCTAACCAGGGGTAAGGCAATATCTCATTGTGGTTTTAATTTACATTTCCCCGAGGATTAGTGATGTTGAACATTTTTTCATATGTTTATTGGCCATTTGTCTATCTTCTTTTGAAAAGCTTCTATTCATGTCTTTTGCCCTTTCCTTGATGGGGTTGTTTGACCATAAACTGCTGATTTTCTGGAATTCATTTTAGATTCTGGTTATACATCTTTATTGGATGTATAGCATGAGAATATTTTCTCTCATTTTATAGTTACCTATTTGCTCTGTTGATTATTTTATTGTGCATAATAAGTTTTTTGATTTCATGTATTTATTTATGTTTTTATTGCTGTGATTGTCACTAGTGTTTTCTTAATAAGAACTTTGCCTAGGCCAATATCTAGAAAAGTGTTTCCAACATTTTCTTCAAGAATTTGTATGGTTTCATGTGTTAAATTTAAGTCTTTTTATTCATCTTAAATAGTTTATCAAACACCTACTATGTACTAGGGACTATTCACTGGTCTCTTCTTTGTAGAGATTATAGTCAAATAAAGAAAAACACTACAAAGAAATTGCTAAAAATAAATTTAAGTGCATGGAAAGTAGGAATTTTCCATAGCAATTTATAAGTTTCATATTTTCCATAGATTGTAGAGTTTGTTTAGTTTTGTGAGGATACAGCTTACAATGTGGACTACTGGAAACCATCCACAGGCCTGTGCTAAATGATATTATCCATCAAGGATGTAGGAGGTGGATTGCATTCTGCAACAGTTAATCACAACTCAATCTAGGAAACACTATTGAAAAGGCTCTGAGGGAGCTGACCTCACACCCCTGAACTGAGGAAAGATGGCCTGTATTTAAGCAAAGTGGAAATTCATATACATCAGTTCATGGATTTTTGGCTGAAGTTATAAAAAATGTTTCATACAATATGTTTATTTGGCAGATAGAGAAATAACATTTTGAAGAAATTTAAAATGCTTCAGAAATTTTCAAACATTTTAATTGGACATTTTTAACACTCTCTACAAACAAAAATTAGTTTAACTGGACTTGCTTAATGCACATTTCAAGTCATTAAAAAAATGAAAACTACTAGTTTCATATTAAGACTATGAAAATAAGCCTACATTAATTAAAAGCTTAACTAAGTTTGGACCAAGTTTAACAAAAGGTTTCCAAACATTTGTGAAACTTTTTACAATCTTCCTTACATGTGGGATTGGTAGTAAAATCTGATACCAGAGGTAGCTTTTCAAATAGATTTCAAAAATAATAAGACCTGTCAGTGTTCGAATTGAATCATTAACTGTATATGGTCCCTTCCCAAATTTACCAAAGGCTTCCTTGCACAGTTGTGGTTACCCCATTACCTCTTGCTGCTAAATGTATTCCCACCTCAATATACCTATCTGCCTATTGCAAAATACTTTGAGTTTCCTGGGAAATGCATTTAAAAGAGCAAAAGTATTTTAAAGACTTTTTTTCTGCTTGTTGCCAGTGTTCCATTTTTGTTCACACATGCTTTCTTCTTCTGGATATTAAAAGATAAAATAAAATAACTTTCAGCATCATAAAACCTATCATTCTGACTATAGATAATTATATATTATGAAAAGATTCAAATCAGAGCTCAGGCGTTCAACATTAGGTTTGTAAACAGAAAGAGATTAACTGGACCTCAGAAATATCAAATAGGTTTCATTTTGAGTAGTAACTTTAATTAATGGATAGTGAATTTCTGGAACTGTGGCTTGAAAAAGATTTTGAAAACAATTGTATCTAAACTAAGAATGCCAAGACCCACTATGGATGAATGTCATGGACCTGGGTTCATGATACTTGAGACAATGTTGTCATGTACTTGCCATCTCTACCCAAGATAATGTGTTCAATGATTTCCAGATCTAACAACCTATAGTTAATTTATTCCTCTCTTCTAAATTACTTCTATCAACAGAGAAAATTCATCAATTCTTATTTTCACAGCTGGGGAGATTACTGTCAAAGTAAATTTTGAAAGTTGTACAAGTACCCTTTGTACTCCTTCTTAAATGGACTATTAGTGGTAATGTTACCCTTTGTACTCCTTCTTAAATGGACTATTAGTGGTAATGTTTATACGCAAATGGAAGAGTGAATTGGTTATAAAAAATAAAGTAAAATAACAGAATAATTAAAGGATTTACCAAATCATGTGCCCAGACATTACTTTCAATTTCCATAATAAGATGCCAGTTTCTTCCACAACCATTTAAACATGTCCCTAACTAACCAAAACTATTTTCATTTTACTATAGAGGGTAGCTTTGCCTAAGTAAAAGCATGATAGAGTTACTGAAAATAGCATAAAAACCATTGTCTCATTTACTAACATCTTAATCTTGGCTAATTTGTGGGTATTTATTAAAGTTATTTTGTGAGGCCCTTACAGTGCTCAGATTCAACTTTGAAAATACTGATAGAAGAAGCAAAAAGTTATTCTATGAAAGTAACATTAGCGCAAACATTAGCAAAATAGGAATGGTAACATTAGTAATTTCAAACATTTAACATTAAACTTGTAACTTTGCTAAGGAGCTTTATAAGTATGAATTCATATAATTCTCACATTAGCCTAATTATGGATTACCATAATTGGAGATAAAGATGCAGTAATAATTTGCCTAAGATTGTTCAGATGTTTGGATTCATAATTCAAACACAGGCAATCCGGCTCTGTACTAATGTCTTTAATTGAAAATTGCCACAGCAAAATTAAGGTCTCCTATTTATAAGTTACAAGCATTTATTAAATTTCCATTAGAATAAAAACACAAAATTGAAGAACTTGTGGTTCTAGATTTATTCTTTCATTCAGCAAATACAGTATTTTTGAGTGCTTACATGCACCAAGAACTAATACAGGTGGTACAATGCACTGATGGGAAAAGATACGAGACCCCTCATTTCACAGAATCTGGAGTCTAATCTACTTCTTGACATAGATGCCAAACCAAGACTGTGCTATACAGGTAAGGAGCATATAATAATCATAACATGGTAGAGCATGGTGGAACAACCTGGTATGTCATAAATTACAAAGTGATAGCTAAACCATGCAAACATTTCAGTTTAAGGAACTTATATTAATGAAGAAAAGAAGGCACAAAACCACTCAAGAGCTTCCCCTTCAAGATGAGCTAAAAATTTTCTGATTGGTAAACATCTCAGCATCCTAGAAAGAAACAACTGGAATCTATTTAACATAATATAAATAAAAGAGAGATAGAGACCACAGATTAACAGTCTCTGTTGCTTCTAGTCTGTAATTTGCTGCCCTCATTCAATTCCTGAACTGAATGTTGCTCCAATTTTAAGTGTAATGTTCTTCCAGAGTTGCCGAATTTTAATCTTTCACTCCATTAAACTCTATTGTAAATAACAACAATAAAACTAACTCATGTAACAGTTGATGTAACTGGCTCTCCTGAATCATCTCTGGATAGGGAGTTTCCTAAATACTCATAATTCAATCATGAATAGAAACTACCAAGGATAATAAATTGGGGTTTCTGCTGCTGCAGCTTAAATAACATGGTTGGGGTATAATTAAACAGGCATTCTTAGTAACACCACTCATACTGAAGTACAAATACTCATTAATTTCCCAAACCATGTAGAAACTTGTAGTTTTGATTAATAAATACACTTACAGCATAGGACCTAAAAATGGTAGTAATAAAAATAGATTTCAGTGCCTCTATATGTATTTTTCTCTTTGAAATAGAATTTGAGTTAGGAAAAAGTACATAGCAAATATTAGAAACAGATGGTTTTTTGATACATACTGATTGGACCATTAATTAGTTTTCTTTTCAGCTCTTCTGTAATCACTTATGGCATGTCATTCACTGGCAGGGTGCTACTCTTCCATTTTCAGTGACCCCAAACTAACCTTTCCCAAAGAAGCTTAGAAAGCTCTATCCCCCCCCCCCCCCTTTGGGAAAGTTGGAGGTCAACTGAAAGGTTGCTTTGGTAGAAAACAGTTAAAATTCCACTAGCTAAATCTCCTGAGGGATTACATAACTCAAAACAAAGGAAGTTAAATGTTCAGTTTACCAAAGTATGCAGAATGACAGAAAAAACATCTGTCCAGAGAAAACCCCATCTCCACAATTATAATGCACCCCCTGTTGCTGGCTGGTGTGCTGAATGTCTTGCTGTATAGCCTTTAACCCTGTGAGGCTGAGAGCAGCCTTACTGAGAGCCCAGACTGCACAATGGTGCCTTGAAAACTGGCTCTGATGGAGTGTAAATCTCCACCTTAGTCCACCAAGATGACACCATACCCTCTTCCAAGTGTGGGAATCCCAATCCAACTTAGGAGAAAAGTAGAAATATAAATTAAAACTCCTTCATGCTGAAAGCTCTTTTCTTTATGGTTCTTTATTCCCACAGATGGATTAAATTTTTACTATTGGGGAAGAACATTCTTTTCTATGAACATACTCATGTAACAAAGTTCAAGCCCTATTTCTTCTTCATTTAATCTTCATGGTCTCTATTTAATGTTCACTGTCCTTTTTTAATGTGATTTTAGCAAGTTTGTCGACATGGATAAATTTGAGTTTCAGGAACATCTGGGGACTCTTTGCTTTTGTGTTTACCATCAAGGTTGAAGCTATGGAAAGCCTGTCATACAGATTCTTCCTGAACATGTTGCCTCATTTATTTCAAGAGTTCCATATTCCCTAAGAAGTTGTTCTTTCCAAAATCAATTTGAAGGTCAAGCAAATATTAGTGCATTTAGCACTATGTCCCAAGTACTTCCTTCTTTAATTTCTTTTACATGCAAAATTCTAAGACAATGTCATGCATTCTTTAGAGAAAAGTTGCCCTGCACATCTAAAAGTCAATTTTTCTTTTCAATGTATTTGTCCATGTTCCACAATGAATGCATTTTAAAGATACATTCAGAAAATTATCCTTGATAGCACTATTCCAGATTTGTTACAAACTTATATTTGGCCACTAAGATGTAGCACTTTTCAAGTGCCAAAAATAGGTGGATTAACCCCAGCCTGGGACAGTGGTTAGCAAGAGAGTCAGAGCTGAGGAAATCACAAGACTTTATACCAGACTTGTGGCATAAAGCAGGAAGGGCATCAGGTGCCAGGTGGCAGCCTGAAAACAATGAAGCAGAATCTTTATATTTGGTACAAACAGAGTATACATGCAAGGTTGCACCACAGTCAGTAGTTAGCAGTCAAGGTTAAGAATGAGAAAGGGGAGATTACAGCCCCAGGAAGGTTGGGTAAAACGTAAACAGGTACTTAGGGGAATGGAACATCTGAAGTGGCCAGATAATGGTGCAAGCAGGAGGGGGGTGGGCAGCAAATCTCACCTTCTCAGACAGACATCTCTGCTTCTCTAGCCTAAGCTACTAGTTGATGGTCTCAGCTGCCTGCGCTGCTGATTTCCCCACACAGGGATAGTCAAGCAGACATTCCCCTGACTGAGCACCTTACTTTGAGGGAAGATCTGTGAGGAATTCAGCCTGTCTACCTACCATATTAACTGACAAAAAAGATGTTCTTTACTAAAAGTTAATTCTTTTTTTTAAAGAAACATGTCCTAGATTATTGCATTCTGGAAATAAGTTCTCTGAAGAAAATCAATTGATAGTCGAATTCCTTTGTTTAATTCTGTGAAATAATACTATCCAGAATAGAATTTAGTGATTCTAAAACACAAAGAATGCTGCTTGCAACAGCAGATATTGCCTTCTTAAGTTCAATGGTTTTCACATGAGAAGAAAATACATACATATGAATATGAAGTCTAATGACTGAGTTCACAAAATCATCATCAGTGACCTCATATTTGTGGTCACTTCAAAGGTGATCATAAAGATATCATTGTACCTTTGAAGTACCTTTGAACTACTCCCACAATGCTGGTGCCTAGTCCATCCTTCAGAGCAGTTTTGGAACTCTTTTTCTGGAACAACTATCAATGCTGTCATTTTAAGAGGTCTGGTGGCAGATGTAAACCTGCCACCATGTGCTCATGTTTTCATCATTATACAAACAACTCAATAAGAGTTCATAACCTTGGTATATCAGTGCCTCACAAGTGTGTTTGTGTTGATGTGTGGTCGTGTCTAGCTGAGGGGGTGTTCACTATTTTCATGTATTTTTAAGTGCCATATGACAAAATATGTGTTTTTCCAGGATAAGTTCATGAACTTAATTGTCATACCTTGCATATGTAAAGAATATACAGACTTACATATATTTATATAATATATACATATGCATGTATCTATGTATAAAGCACATATTTATATCAATTTAATGTATAGTTTACACACATGTTTATGTCATTAGTAAGTTTGTTTACTATCATCTTTGTGAAAATTTTTTTTGCAATATATTTTTATATACAGAGAACTCTACTCAAACTGAAATGATTTTAATATTTAAAGAAAAATGGCATAGGCTAGACTTTATATTGCTATTTATCAATTTTCATTTGTCATTTCTGAGCCTTATTTATTATTGCCACATTTTGAATTGTTGTCACCATTTAAATCCTGGAGACTAAAAAAGTTCCTTTCCTGTATTTTTGCTAATGGACCTAAATTAGATACTACCTGGGAAGAAAACTCATAAATTATAATGCCCAAATGCCCTTAGGGAAATTAATTAAACATATACGATATATAGCAAACATAGTTCATTGTTAATTATGCTGTTAGTGGGAATGTAAATTAGTAGAGTCACTGTGGAAAGCAGAATGGAGATTTCTTAAAATATTAAAAATAGAACCACCATGTAATGCAGCAATTCCACCTTGGTATATAAACAAAGAAAGGAACTAAATACATAGAAGAGGTGTCTTCACTTCATCATGTTTGTTTCAGCACTATTCACGATAGCCATGAAATGTAATGGACTTAAGTGTTCATCAAAGGATGACTGAATAAAGAAAATGTGATTTATAAATACAATGGGATGTTGTTTAGCTATAAAAACAAATGAAATCCTGCCATTTGCAGCACCATAGATGAAACTGAAGGACATTATGTTAAATGAAATTAAAAAGGCACAAAAAGACTAATACATGTATTGCATGTTATCATATGTGGGCGCTAACAAAACTGATCTGATGAAGGTAGTGAATAGAAGGTGCTTACCTGGTAAGAGTAGAGGGAGACACCTGGGGAGAGGTTGGTTAATGGATACATAAATACAGTTAGATAAGAAGGAATAAGTTCATGTGTTTGATAGCAACAATAATTAGCAATAGTTAAATGTAAATTAGAAGATAAAATTTTAAAATCCCCTGTGGACGGGCCTACATTGTTTTTCACCCTACCTTCTTCCCCTGCTACCCTTATTTACCCTTCACCTTTGAGCCCTGTATCCCAAAAAAAAGGTTAGAGGCAGTTAAATCAGGTCGAGGTCCAATATCACCGGCTCATTAACCAAGAATCTAACTATTATTCTTCACTGCCCTCCATAGCACCAATGACAGGTAAGATTCCCAAAGCAGGGACAACCTAAGACAG
>CAUYPK010054672.1:0-17873 GCA_963574355.1 Loris lydekkerianus
TTTCTTGTTGGTCTTTTCCTGGTTTGGATATCAGGGTGATATTTGCTTCATAGAATGTGTTGTGAAGTATTCCTTCTTTTTCTATGTCTTGAAAACAGTTAAGTAATATAGGTACTAGTTCCTCTTTAAAGGTTTGGTAGAATTCTGATGTAAAATCATCTGGTCCTGGGCTGTTCTTTTGGGGGGATATTTCTTATAGTTGATGCTATTTCAGAACTTGATATAGGCTTGTTCAACATTTTCACTTCTTTCTGGCTAAGTCTAGGAAGGTGGCATGTTTCCAAGCATTGGTCTATTTCCTTTAGAATTTTATAGTTCTGAGAATATTGTTTTTTGTAATATTCATTAAGGAGTTTTTGAATTTCTGAGGAGTCAGTCATTATTTGACTTTTATCATTTCTGATTGATGAAATTAGAGATTTTCCTCTTTTATTTCTGGCTAGTTTGACCAATAGTTCATTTATTTTATTGATATTTTTGAACACCAACAATTGATTTATTGATCTGTTGTATAATCTTTTTTTGTTTTTCAATTTACTTTAATTCTGCTATGATTTTGTTTATTTATTTTTCTTCTGTTGTGTTTGGGGTTGAAGTGTTCTTCCTTTTGCAGTTACTTGTGATGTGCTATTAAGTTGTTGACTTCTTCTCTTTATGTTCTTTTGAGGAAGGCTTGCAATGCTATAAATTTCCCTCTTAGGATAGCCTTTGCAGTATCCCAGAGGTTCTGGTAATTTGTGTCTTCATTATCATTTTTTCCCAAAAATTTGGTAATTTCCTTCTTAATCTCATCTATGACCTAGATATCATTCAGCATGAGGTTATTTAGTTTCCATGACTTTGTTTGAGTATGAAGACTGCTATTGTTGTTGAGTTCAACTTTCATTCCATGATGGTCCAAGAAAATACAAGGAATAGTTTTTATTCTTTCAAATTTGCTGAGGTTAGACTTGGGACCTAAGATGTGATCAATTTTGGAGGATGTTCTGTGGACTGTTGAAAAGAATGTGTGTTTATTTTTGTTAGGATAAAATGTTCTGTAGATGTCTGTTAAATCCAATTGTTAATGGTTATGTTTATGTCTAGAATTTCTTTGCTTATTTACTCATTGGAGGATCTATCCAACATGGCCAAAGGAGTGTTAAAATCTCCAACTATTACAGTGCTGGAGGAAATCACATTGCTCATGTCTGTTAGAGTCTCTCTTATAAATTGAGGTGTATTTCGGATTAGGGCATAAATGTTAATAATTAAAATCTCATCATGTTGAGTGCTGCCCTTAACAAACATGAAGTGACTATCCTTATCTTTCCTTACTTTTGTTGGCTTAAAGCCTATTGTACCTGTGGATAAAATTACAACGCGTGCTTTTTTCTGATCTCCATTTGCCTGAATTACAGATGACTATCCTTTCACCATGTGTCTATATTTATATTTTAAGGCAAGATGAGATTCTTATATACGGCAGATATCTGGCCTGATTTTTGTATCCAGTCAGCCAACCTGTACCTCTAATAGAAGACAACTTAAGCAATTCACATTAATTGGGAGTATTTTGGGTATCAATTTTTTCAAAATTCCAGTGGACATTTTTAATCCTTTCACCACTGTGGAAGTTGGAGTTTGATCAAAAGTTTCTGAGTGAATTTACTTTGGTAGTAGAGCATTGTGCTTGTCATTGTGGAGGATGGGTCTGAAAATATCCTGGAGCGCTGGTTTAGTTATGGCTAATTTCTTCAGCATGTGAATGTCATAAAAAGTATTTAATTTCTCCATCACAAATGAAACTCAGTTTAGCTGGACACAGGATCCTGGGTTTCCCCCAAATTTGGTAATTTCCTTCTTAATCTCATCTATGACCTAGATATCATTCAGCATGAGGTTATTTAGTTTCCATGACTTTGAGTATGAAGATTGCTATTGTTGTTGAGTTCAACTTTCATTCCATAAAGGTTTCGGGAGGTTAAAGTTTGATGACCATGCCCTTCTAGCTGGAAAAGTTTCATCACAGAGATCTGCAGTCATTCTAATATTCTTCTCCTTGTAGGTTATGGTTTTCTTACATCTGGCTGTTTACAGAATTTCCTCCTTCATATTAACTTTGGCGATGTTAATTATAATGTGTCTAAGAGATGTTTTAGTTGCATTGAGTTGTGCTGGGGTTCTGAAACTATCTGCTATCTGGATTTCAGAATCTCTTGCCATGTTTGGGAAGTTTTCCTGTCTTATCTCTTGGAGTAGAGCATCTGGGCCTTTCGAAAAAACCTCTTCTCCTTCATGGATTCCTACAAGGTGAATGCTTGCTATTTTGGAGTGGTTCCACAGTTCTCTCAGGGAATGATCCATTTTTGTTCTCCACTTCTCTTCCTCTTTGAGCATTTGGGAGCATTTGAAGGCTTTGTCTTCAATGTTAGAAATCCTTTCTTCTGCTTGCTACATTCTGTTACTCAGGGATTCTACTGTATTTCTCAGATCTTTGAGGTCTGCAAGTTCTTCCCTAAATGTGTCAAAATCTTTGGTGATTTTGTGTTTAAATTCATTGAATTCTTGAGATGACTTTTGAATTACTCCTTTGAAATTCTAATCCCATCTTTACCTCCAGTCTGTTGATCTTATTTGCATCCAAATTATGAACTCAGTTTCTTACATCTCAGCCATTTTTTTATGAATGGGGTAATCTGGTGCATCTGTTTTATTATTTCCTGGGGGAGTTTATCTACTCTAATTTTTCATATTACCAGAGTTTTTCTGCTGATTCCATCCCATGATCATTTTTCACCATTTGGCTAGATTGGCAGGTAAGGTGAAATTGGATTTGGCATTCCTGGATTAACCAGCCCTTTGGCAAGGATCTGGTACTGGTGTCTGTTGCTTTTTCCCCTACAGCTTTGCAAAGGACCCATACAGTATTATAGTCCTAGACTCTGGGGACCTGCTTGGTGTGGTGGGGTTAGGTGGCTCTGTCTTGTATTCAGCTGGTCTTTGTGTGATCCTAGTGGATCAATGACTCTGGGTTGAAGACTCAGCTGAAATTTGCTTTCTTGTTGTCACAGCTTGCCTCAGCATAGGTGACGTGTGCTTACCATTTTTCTCTCTCAGCTTGGCTCCCAGTCTTCAGTTTTATTGGGTACTTTCTGGTCATTATCCTTCCCTCAGGTTGGGAGCTTCCATCAAAATATGGCTCCAGTTGGCCATATTGCCCCTCCTTCCCTAGTGATATAGTTTTTTAAAGGCTCATTATCAATTTAAGGACATTGTCTTGTATCTTACTTTTTTGAGAAATTTCTAAAATCATGAATGGATTTTGAATTTTGTAAAATGTCTTTTCTGTATCAGTTGATATATTCATATGATTTTTCTTCTTTAGCCTCTTAACATAGTGGATTACATTGACTGATTTTTAGATATTGATCCAGCTCTTCCATTTCTAAAATAAAACACACTTGGCCATGGTGTATAATTATTAGCTAACATTTGAATTCTATCTGCTAACATTTTGTTAAGGATTTTTGTATCTGTATTCATGAGGAATATTGGTCTTTATTTTTTTTTATTATTTTGTTCTTTCTCTGGGTTTAGTATCTGAATAATAAAAAATGAGTTGTGATTTTATAGAATTGCTGCTATATCTTCATTAAAAATTTGGTAGAATTATCCAGTGAAATTATCTGGGCCTGAAGATTTCTTGTTGGGAGTTTTGAGTTATAATTTCCTTTTTGTTCAAGAGTTTTGTAAACTATTCAAATTATCTACCTCATATAGGCTAAGTTGTGGTAGTTTAGATTTTTTTTTCTAAGAAATTGTTCCATTTCTTTTATGTATACTTGTTCACAGCATTGATTTACCCATTTGTTGTCTACAGTGTCTGTACTGATATCTCCTGTTTCATTATTGATGTTGGTTATGTATGTCTAAAGCATCCTTTTGTCAATCTTGCTACAGATTTGCCAATATTAGTTATTTTTTAAAGAACCAAATCTTTGTTTTTCTGCTTTCAATTTCATTGATTTTTTTTGCATTTTCATTATTTTATACATTTTGTTTGCTTTTAGAGTTATTTTGCTATTTTTCTAATTTTTTAAGGTAGAAGCTAGATTATTGATTTGAGATTTTGCTTCATTTTTAATATGTCTCACAAATTCTGACATTATATTTTCACTTTTATTTGGTTAAATGTATTCTTTTTTATGTTTTCCTTTTGTAAATTTCAGATTTATATGAAAGTACAATTGTTTAGGTTACATTGTTTTCATGTCTATGATAAACTTTGAGTTGTAGTTGAGCCCTTCACCTTGGGACATGCTGAACACCCTCACATTGTGCAAATAAGGTTAAATGTATTCTTTTTTACTGTCCCCAGTTTTTCCCTTTGAATCAGTGCCTATTTAGAAGTATGCTGTTTATTTTACAAGTGATTGAATTTTTTCTAATTGTCCTTATATAATTGATTTTTAGTTTGATTCCATTGTGGTCAAAGTATATACTCTATATGATGTCTATTCTTTTAAAAATATTGGCTTTGTTTTATAACCTAGCATATGGTTTGCCTTGTTCTGTGTACTGGGGTCACTTGAGAAGAATGGGTGTTCTGTTATTGTTTTGTGGAGCATTTCTGAAAATGTTGAGTGAGTAGATACTGTTGATTAATGAAACTGTTACAATTATTTGATATCATTGCTAATTTTATATCGTATTGTTCTATCAATTCTTGAGAAAAAATTATCCTCAAATATAATTGTGAATTTATCTATTCTTTCATTCGGTTTTATTCATCTTTGCTTCACATGTATTGCATCTCTATTATTAGATGAATATACATTTAGGATTGCTATATCTTCATGGAAGATTCTATTTTATCATTATATATTGTCCCTCTCTGTCAGTGGCAATTTTTTTTTTTTTTTGCTATGAAATCTAGTACATCTGACTCAAATATAAACACTGTTGCTTTTCTTTCTTTCTTTCTTTCTTTCTTTCTTTCTTTCTTTCTTTCTTTCTTTCTTTCTTTCTTTCTTTCTTTCTTCCAGAGTCTCAATTTGTCACTCATGGTAGAGTGCCATGGCATCATTGCTCACAGCAACCTCAAACTCCTGGGTTCAAGCAATTCTCTTGCCTCGGCCTCCCAAGTAGCTGGGACTACAGGAGCCTGCCACAATGCCTGGCTATTTTTATAGACAAGGTCTTTCTCTGGCTCAGTCTGGTCTTGAACCCATGCGCTCAGGAAATACACCCAACTTGGCCTCTAGGAGTGCTAGGATTGTAGGCTTGAGCCACTGTTGCTTCCTTTTAATTAATGTTTGTGTGACGTATTTTTCCATCCTGCTACTTGAACCACATATTATTTTCTTCTACACAACATACAGTTGTTTCATGTTTTTCTTTTCAATCTACTTGGCTAATTTCTGTCTTTTAGTTGGTGTGTTTAGTCCACTTACATTGAATGAAATATTCATATCTTAAGTCAGTCATTTATTTTTTGTTTTCTATTTGTTCTCCTTTTATCAATTCTCTGTTTTATTTTTCCTTACTTCCTGTGCTACTTGACCATTTTTAAAAATCTATTTTGATTCATTTTGAGTGCATCTATTTTATAGTTATTTTAGATATTACATTATATGTGCATGAAAACAGTCTACTTGTGTTATAATTTTACCAGGGAAATATAATGTTTACTTTATGTCCTTTTATGTTCCTCTATCCTCTGCTGTTCACAGCATAATTGTCTTGAATGTTTTCTCTACCTATATTTAGCACCATGTCAATCAGTATTATAATCAAATCAGACAAAAGGCTACCTTTAATTCTCAAATGCCATTTATAAAACTCAAGAAGAAAATGAATGCCTATTGTATTGCCCATATTGATGTGTACCTTGTACTTTTTTTCCTTCCCTATATTCCAAGGTTCCTTCTTGTATCATTTCTTCCTTTTTGCATAGAGACTTTCTCTAATTATTCCTTTGGACTAAGTCTGCTAGTGACAAACTACCTTAGCTTTTCTGCATCTGAACGTAAGTTGATTTCTCTCTCCATTATTTATGAAAGATACTTTATCGGGCTATAGTATTATGGGTTGACAGTTGTTTTTTTTTCTCATAGCACTGAAAAATATTATGCCACATTCTTTTGATTTAAATGGTTTCTGATAAGAAATTCATAACTCTTTTTTTCCCCTATATGGTAAAGTGTTGTCTTTTCTTTGGCTGCTTTCAAGACTTTTTCTTAGATTTTAGTTTTTATAATTTTTTTTTTCATTTATTCAAGAAATACTTGCTGTGTGCCTGCTTGGTTTCAGCATTGTTTCTTGTCAATAAACTACAAAGGACAACATAGAATCATTATAATTGTATGTCATCTCATAAACATTTTATACTATTAACTCATTTAATCCAGACAACAATTCTATGAGATAGGTACTATTATTATTTCCATTTTAGAGATAAGTAAACTGATGCAAAGAGAGGTTAAATAACTTGCCAGAAGTGACAGGGCTAAATAGCAGGGCTGGTATTTAAGCCCAAAAACCTGTATGGTTCATCATGGTGTTATGTTCCTTCAAGGAGCTTTTAACTAAATGAAGAAGGTAAACATTAAAACCAACCACTTTAATGGAATATAACTAGTACATCCATGTAAAGAATATCAAAAGCACATGGTAGGTACAGAAGGTAATTATAAATGCCCATGAAAATAATTCATGGTGAAAATAATGTTTGATCTTGGGTTTTAATTTAAAAGGAAAAAAAATAAGCCATAGTCTTCAAGAACATATAATCTAATAAAATATTTCACTAAATGTACTTGTCAATGTTGTGACATAGCTTTGGAAGCAAAGATATCAAATAAACTGAGTATTTTTTAAAGTAAAATGTCACATGAAAATTTGAGGGTATTGGCAAGAAAAATTTTAGGAAGGAGGTGGTATCTAAAAGTCCATGAAAGCTGTCTTAAAAGCATAAAAGTCAGAAGAGAAAGATAACAATGGGATTAAAAGGTGAAGAACAGAGAGAACAAAAATAATGAAATGTGTTTTCAAGGAGACAAGCATGAGACTATATGTTGTGAGTACGGCTTGAGCCTAAATGTGGAGGGTACTGCACAAAAGGTTTATTTTCATTGAGAAATACATTGAAGGATTTAAGAGCAGGGTATGAAATTAAAATGACTTAGGTATAATAAGCAAGCAACAGAAAAATGTAATACATTACTATAATGAACAAATTTATTTTCTTTTAATTTCAGGTAATGTACAAACAAAATCACAATATTTGAATTTTTTAAGTAGTGTATCTCCTGTAGCCATGTTCTGTACCCGAAAGGTGTGACATGCACCCCTACATTGTGCCCATTCAATGAGAACACCCCAAGACCCTTTCCAGTCTCCTCTTCCCTTGTTCCTGCTACCACCAACTTGAACTTAAATAAATTTTTCTTCAATATGGGCATAAAATACATTGTCTACTGGCTTCATATTAGTATGGAGCATATTGGATATTTGATTTTCCATTCTTGTTATACTTTACTAAGAAAGATGAGTATCAACTCCATCTACATTAATATGAAAGATGTGAAGTCACCATCTTTTCTATAGATGAATAGTATTCCATGGTAAACATACACCACATTTTCTAATACATTCCTGAATTGATTGGCATTTAGGTACTTATTACATCTTGGCAATGATAAATTGAGCTGCAACCAACAATCTAGTGTATATGTCTTTATGATAAAACATTTTTTTTTTTTTCTTTACTTCTGGGTAGATAACTAGTAGTGGGCTTGCAGAGTCAAATGGGAGATATAATTTGAGTTCCTTCAGGATGCTTCATAATTCTTCCCAAAGAGACTGTATTAGTTTGCAGTTCCACAAACAGTGTAAGATTGTGCCTTTCTCTCCACATCCGCCCCAGCATCTACAACACTGAGATTTTGTTATATGGGCTAATCTTATTGAGGACAGGTTATATCTCAGGGTGTTTTTGATTTGCATTTCTCTGATGATTAGGGATGATAAGCATTTTTTCAAAAGTTTGTTAGCCATTTGTCTGTCTTTCTCAGTCAGTGACAGATGGGATTATTAGCTTTTTTATTGTTGATTAATTTGAGTTCTCTATAGATGTTAGTTCTCAAGACTTTCACAGATTCATAATATGCAAATATCTTCTCCCATTCTGAAGGTTGCCTATATGCTTTGTTACGTGCAGAAGCTTTTAAGTTTAATTAAGTCCCATATGTTAATTTTTTTGTCACAATTGCCATGAAAGTCTTCATCATAAAATTTTTAGCCAGCCTGACATCTTCAAGACTTTTTCCCACACTTTCTTTTAGGCCTTTAATCTTTTTCCTGCCTTAGATTTAATCTTTTTTCCTTCTTAAATTAATTTTTGTAAGATGTGAAAGGTGTGAGTCCATTTTCAGTCTTTTACATGTGGTTATCTAGTTGTCCCAATACCATTTATTGAATAGAGAATTTTTTCCCCAGTGTATTTTTTTTTGTTTGTTTGTTTATCAAAGATCAGATGACTGTAAGAGACTGGATTCATCTCTTGGTTGTCTATTTGGTTCCAAATGTCTATGTCTCTATTTTTGTGCCAACCATCATGTTTTGATCACTGTGGACATTTAATATAGCCTAAAGTCTGATAAGATGATGCCTCTGACCTTGTTTTCATTGCTAAGAATTGTCTTGGCTATACTGGCTTTTTCTGGTTCCATAAAAATTAAGAACTATTTTTTTTTCATTTCTCCAAAGTATGATTTTGGTATTGAATCTGTTGATTGCTTTGGGAAGTATAGACATTTTAGCAATGTTGATTCTTCCCAGCCAGGGACATGGAAGAATTCATTTGTTAATGTCTTCTGTTATTTCTTCTCTTAGAGTTTCATAATCCTCTTTGTAGAGATCTTTCTCCTCTTTTGTTAGGCATATTTTCAGGTATTTCATTTTCTATGAAGGTACTGTAATGGGAATTATGCCCCTGATGACTTTCTCAACTTGAATATTATGGGCGTATACAAAGGCTACTGAGTTGTGGACATTTATTTTATATCCTGGGACGTCACTATATTTCTTAATCACATATAGGAGTCTTGTTGAGTCTGTAGGATTCTCTAAGTATAAGATCATGTCATCAGCAAAGAGCAAGTGTTTGACTTCATACAACACCACTTGGATGCCCTTTATATACTTCTCTTGCCTGATTGCATTGGCTAGAATTTCCAGAACTATGTTGAATAGTAATGGTGATGGAGGACACCCTTGTCTGGTTCCAGTTCTATGTGGAAATGTTTTCAGTTTTCCTCCATTTATAATGATATAAACTGTGAGTTTGTTGTAGATAGATTCAATAAGTTTAAGAAATGTGCCACCTATGTCTATTTTCTTAAGTGTTCTTCTTATAAAAGGATGCTGAATTTTCTCAAATGGTATATCTGCATCTATTCAGCTGATTGTATGCTTCTTGTTTTTTCTTTTATTGATACAATTAATCACATTTATATATTTCCCTATGTTAAACCAACCTTGAATCCCTGGAATGAAGCCTACTTTATTATGATGTATATTTTTTTTATGTGTAGCTGTAATCTCTTGGATAAAATTCTGTTAAGTATTTTTTCATCCACATTCAATAGTGAAATTCTTCTGCAGTTCTCCTTTTCAGTAGGATCTTTTCCTTGTTTTGGTATTAGAGTGATATTCACTTCATATAACATGTTTTGGAAGATTCCTTTCTTCTCAATGTTTTGAAATAGTTTCTGCAGTATAGGTAGAAGCTCTTCTATAAAGAATTTATCTAATTCTGGTGTGAAGTCACCTGATCCTAGGAATTTTTGTTGGAATATTGTTGTTGACTTTTTTTATCTCAGTGATTTATGTTGGTCTCTTTCAGGGATCTATTTCTTCATGGTTAAGTTTAGGAAGAGAGTGTGATTTAGGATATTGGTTCATATCCTCCACACTGCCAGATTTCTGGGCATAGAGTTTCTTTTAATAGTAAGATTTAGTTTAATCTCTTGTATCTCAAGAACATCTGTTTTTATTTCCAATTTCATTTATAATTGAGGTCATTACATATGTTACTTTTCTTTTTCTACTTAGTTTGTCCATGGATTATTGTGGGTTTTTGTTTGTTTTTGTTTTTGCAGAGATGAAGTTGTTAAATTTTATTTTTTATTATTAAATCATAACTGTGTACATTGATGCATTTATGAGGTACAATGTGCTTATTTGCATCTGTTAATCAGGTAGATGCCAATAGTTTAATGATTTTATTCATTTTTTTAAGAACCGACTCTTTGTTTCATTGATTTTCTGAATGATTATATTGTTTTAATTTTCATTAAATTTTGACTTAATTGGGGTTATTTCTTTTATTCTGCTAGGTTTGGGATTAGATTATTATTTCTTTTCCCTTTCCTTAAGATAATTCATTAGTTTGGTGATGTTATCTCTTTCTGTTTTTCACATGTAGGCATCTGACATGATAAACTTCCCTCTTAAGTTTGCTTTTGCAGTATCTCAAGAGGTTTTGGTAATGTGGAGTTTATTGTTATCATGTTCAAGGAATTGAACAATTCACTCCTTTGTCTTTCCCTTGAACAAACTTTTATACCACAGAAAATTGTTTAATTTCCATGTCTCTGTGTGGGGATGAAAATTTTTGTTGGAGTTGAGTTCCAACTTCATTGAATTTTTGTATAATTTCAATTATATTGATTTTCCTCGAATTAATTTGTGTCCTAGGATGTATTCTATTTTAAAGCATGTTCCATAGGTTGATGAGAAGAATGTACATTCTTTAGCTTTGGTATGTAGCATTCTATATACGTCTACTAAGCCCACTTTTTCTAGGGTCACATTTAAGTCCCTTAAATATTTTCTTAGTTTCTCTTCATAGAATCTATCCATTTGTGTCTAAGGAATGTTAATATCCCCAGATATTATGGAGTTATGAGATACCATATTGCTCAAACAAATCAAAGTCTGTTTTATAAATCTTGGGGCATTTAAATTGAGTGCATAAATATTTAGAAATGAAATGTCCTGTTGTTGTATTTCTCCCTTGACCAATATGAAGTCTCCAACTTTGTCTTTCTTAACTTTAGTTACTTTAAATACGCTTGTATCTGAAAATAAGATTTCAACTCCTCCTTTCTTCTAATCTCCATCTTGCTTAAATTCCATCCCTTTACTCTGGGTCATGAATTGTCCTTCCAGCTTAGGGGTGTCTCCTAGAGGCAGTGTATGGATGGCTTATTCTTTTTTATACAATCAGCCATCCTGTGCCTCTTCAGTGGGGAATTCAAGCCTTTAACATTTATTGATAAAGCTGATAAATTTTGAGTAGTTCTATTCATCTAATTTTGTGTGAGTTCATTGCTTACTTTTATCCTTTGTTCCACTGTGGAAACTATGTCTTGTCTATTCATTTCTGTGTGTTTATTTTACTAGCGGTATATTGTGATGGTCAGTATTAAGAATAGGTCTAAATATTTCCTGTAGAGCTAGTTTTAATGTGAAGAATTTTCTTAATGTTTTTTATCAGTAAAAGATTTGATACCTTTATAAATTTTGAGGCTTAGTTAGGAGGGTACAGAATTTTGGGCTGAAAATTATATTGTTTGAGAAGGTTAAAAGTAAATGACCAGTCTGCTCTTATTTGATGGTTCTACCCTTGTAGGTTAGTTAGTGCTTACTCCTGGATGATTTCATAATTTTCTCATTCATTTTGACTTTGGTCAGATTCATTACAATGTGTCTTGGAGATGCTTTATTTGTGTTGAGATCACCCAGCATTCTACATCACTCTGAAAGGATAGTATCAGAATCTTTACTGGAACTTTGGAAATTGTTATTTATGATATTCTTTGGTAGGGTTTCCATTCCATTGGGGTATTCTTCTTCTCCTGTAGGGATTTCTATAATTTGAATGCTTCATGAAGTCCCCTAATTCTCTGAGCCAATGCTCTGCTTTCTCTCCCTTCCTTTCTGACTCTTTAACTACCTGTGTTAGCTCAAGCACTTTATCCTCTAGCTCTATGATTCTTTCTTCTGCATCATCTAATCTGTTATTAATATGTTCTGCATCTTTAAGTTCCCTGATTGACTTTTTCCTTTCCACAAACTCTGCCATATCCTTTCTATATTCTTCATACCTTTATCCATTTTTGGTTCTGTTTTTCCACTTTCTTGTCAATTCTCTTTATTGCTTTTACCATCCATATTTCAAGTTCTCTTTATGTCATTTCCATTATTTCTTTATAACTGGAGTCTTCTGCAGTAATTATCTCATTGTCCCTTGTGAGTGTTGCTGTTTTTATTTTTCATTGTGCCAGAAGTTTACTGTTGGTTCCTCCTCACTTGTATTTTCTTCTTAGTCACTTTTTCCCCTACTTTATTCTTCCAACTGCTTCCTTCACTTGGAATTGTATCATCTCAGAGCCTAGGTGTTGAAGTTTCCTCTTGGTATAAGTCCAAAGGGTAAAGGGTGAGCAGTGAGAAAGAATAGAAAAAGGTAAAGAAAAAGAATAAAACAAGTACAAAAGAAGAAGTACGTGTGCAAGATACTCAAAAGCCCAGGCTGACAGAACAATAGCAACCTGAGAAGAGCTCTTCTCATGATGGAGCACGGGATGGCAAGGGAGCAAGACAAGCTAGGCAAATGGATTTAAAACATCTTTTCTTATTTGTTTCTTATTTGCTAACATTTGTTGATTAAAATAGTCATATGGAAGGGGTCAGAGAAAGGAGGACTAGAGACAGCTTCCTTAAAGCAGTGTGTGGTAGGATTGGTGAGAAAAGACTCCAGGCACTTATAGATTATGGGCTCTGCCCAGAAATATACCTTTAGGGGCAAAGGGAGGCAATGGAAGACATCAGACGTCCAAGAGGAGGATGGAAGGAGTGGAGTATCAGAAAGTACTTGCATTCAAGCAGAGGCCAACTGACCGATTGATTTTTAATAGCCCTCAGGGGCCAGGACTCAGTTACTGGTCCGAGTGTAGCTTCCATTGTCATTTGGCTGCAGGCCAGGCACAGTTACTGTGGGATAGTGGCCTTGAAGTCTCAGCCCTCAGGATACTCAAGTGAGGCCAGTTCTGCCATGCCTGAGAGGCAGGGCAGCCACTTCTGTGGAGATTTGAGTAACACATCGTTTCCTGGAAAAGCCACTGCATAGCCAAAAAATATGGTTTTGGAATGTTGAACCATGTCTATTAAACAGGATGAGGGGAGCTTCAGGTTCCCAACCTCATGGTGATTGATGGAAAAGAAGTCAGGAAGGTGGTACCAGGTCTCTTCAGCAAGACAGAGGCTTCCAGTCTTTATCCTATACAAATAAATCAATGTGGTAATTTGCATCTCATATCCCTGAAGATCAATGACCTGTTTCCCAAGCAATATACAGTAAAAATCTATCTATCTATCTATCTATCTATCTATCTATCTATCTATCTATCTACCTATCTATCTATCTATAACATACATATATTTTTCCTTTTTATAAATTTTTTAAACTTATTTCCCACTAGATTTTTTTCTTATCTTTCCCCTTTTTCCTCATGTACTTATATTTTTTATTGTTTCCATTTTTAATAATAAAGGCTTCATTTTTGTTAGTTTTTTTGCCCTTGTTGTACCCCCCAACCCCATTTTATCCCTTAAGGGTCTGGTTTGTTTTGTTTTTATTTATAGTACTTTAGTTTTACTTCTTCATTTGGTGAAGATGGAGACTTGTGTCTACTCAGGAAAAGAGCTCCAGACCTCGAGGGAACTAACTCACCCAGCCTCACAGAACTTGGGATTTGTGGGTGTGGGTTAACCAACCTACTGTACACCACTGTTATTCCTGTCTCTCTCTTTATGTTTCTCTCTTTCTTTTATCATTGTTCTCTTTTACTCCTCCAATTGCTTTTCTCATTTATCTTTTTTTTTTATTCTTCTTGTTGTTCACTCTTCTCTTACATTTAGTCCTTTATCAAAATAATACTTCAACAATTTAGTTTAGATGCATTGTAACTTAAAGAGGAGGATGAAGGCAATGATAAAAGTATGGCAAGGAAACAGATCACAATAAAACATTCATGAGAAAAAAACAGCAGAAACATCCTGAAAACATGAAAAACCAGAACATAGCAACTCCTTGAAGGGATCATGAGGTAGCTACTGCATAGGATTCCACCTATAAAGAACTGCTTGAAATTACAGAAATAAATTTAAAACAAGATGGCAAAAATGGTCAAGGAAATAGCTGATAAAGTGGAAAATAACAAAAAGGAAACCTAAAAACTGAATTAAATAAGAGATGAATGATATGGAGACTATAGAAAGGATGAAACAGAGCTTAAAGAATTAAAACAGTTAATCATAGAATGTAAAGATGTGGTATAAAATATCAGTGACAGTTTAGACCATGCAGAAAATGAGAATAAAGCTCTTGAGCTAACAGTTAAAGAGACACAAAAAAGAGAGAAAAAAAACAGAAAGTTCACCTACAAAATTATAGGACTTCATGAAACATTTAAACATGTGAGTTATAGGTATCCCAGAAGGAAAAGAAGAATGCCCCGGAGATATAGAAGCCCTACTAGAAGATGTCATAATTTTTTTTTTTCCCAAGTATCATCAAAGAGTCTGACACACTACTTTTGGAGGGATATCAAACCCAAGATCATCTCAACTCAAACAGAGCTTCTACAAGATACATTGTCATGCACCTGTCCAAAATCAAGACAAAAGAGAACAGAAGCCAGGAGTAAGGGCCAATTTACCCACAGGGACAAATCCATGAGGGTGACTGCAGACTTCTCACATAAAACTTTTCAATCCAGTAGAGAAAAATCATCAATCTTCAATCTACTTAAACAAATAATTTCCAACCCAGAATTCTATACCCTGCTAAGCTACTCTTTAAAATTAGTGGAGAAATAAAATCTTTTATTGATATGGAAACATTGAGGATGTTTGCCATAACAAAACCAGATCTACAGGAAATATACCTATTATTAACACTGACCATCACAATGGACCACCAGCAAACTAAACACCCTAAAGCATAAAGAAAAAATCTTGCTTCCACAATAAAACAAAAGATAAAAGTAAGCTATGAACTTTCACAAATTTGGATTAATAGAACTCCACCAAACTTATCAGTTCTGTCAATTAATATTAATGGCTTGAATTGCCAACTGAAGAGGCATAGGGTGACTGAATAAAAAACACAAGCATCCATTTACTGCCTATAGGAAACACACTTAAATTCAAAGGACAAAGTAAGACTCTGTATGAAGGAATGGAAAACTTCATATTCTAGGCAAATGGAAATCAGAAGAAACAAGGTGTTTAAATCTTATTTTCAGATACAAGTGCATTTAAAGCACCTAAAATCAAAAAAGACAAAGAAGGACACTTCATTTTGGTGAAGGTAACAATACAATATGAGGATATTTCAATTCTAAATATTTTTGACCCAACAGAAATGTTTCCAGATTTTTAAACAGATCTCAATTAGTCTGAGCAATGTTATATCCTATAACATCATAATAATAGGAAACTTTAACATTCCTCTTACTGAGCTGGAGTGATCCTCTAAACAGAAACTAAACAAAGACACAAGGAACTTAAACATACCCTAGAACAACTGTGCTTAATAGACATATACAGAATAATTCATCCCAAATCTAAAGAATGTACATGCTCCTCCTCAGCCCATGGAACCGTCTCCAAAATAGATCATATACTAGCACATAAATCAATCTCAACAAAACCAAAAGAACTGAAACTATACCTTGTACCTTCTCAGACCACAAGGCAATAAAGATGGAATTCAACTACAACAACAATTTTTATCCCTACACAAAGGCATGGAAACTAAACAACCTTATGCTAAATGACAGTTGGGTCAAGGAGGAAACAAAAAAGAAAATTATTAACTTCCTTGGGCATAACAGTAATGAAGTCACAAGCTTCCAAATCCTGTGGGACACTGCAAAAGCAGTCCTAAGTGGATAATTTATTGAATTACATGCCTACATCCTACATCTGAAAAACAAAAAGAGATTACACCAAAAATTTAATGAATCATCCTTAAGAAATGGAGAAGGCTGCAGTAAACATTCTTTTGTAAATGTCCTTGCAGCTCAATTCATAATAGCAAAGTCATAGAAGCTGACCAAAAGCCCATAAACCTATGAATGGATTGACAAACGGTTGCATATGTATACCATGGAATACTATTCAGCCATAAGGGATGGAGACTTTACATCATTTATTTTTACCAGGATGGCATTGAAAGACATTCTTCGTATTATCTCATAAATGAAAAAAAAAAAAAAAATCCAGGGTACTCAATATTATTATGAAACCAATATAAAAATACTTACACTCTATTGTAAATGATAAAACACAAATATAGTCTAAGAAGAGAGAAGGAGGATGGGAGGAGAGAGGGAAAGGGAGAAGGTGTTTGGTGAGAGGAGTGATGGCATTTGACAGTATCTCAACTAATGCACACAATGCAAGGGTATTTTTCTAAACAACTAACAGAAAAGTGTATATGTCTTACCACAAAAAAAAGTAACTGAGGTGAAGGTTATATTAATCAGTTAGATTTAAGCATTCCATATAGTATATGAAATCATCACATTTTACCCCATAAATATATACAGTTATTATTTAATAAAAATAAAAAGAATCTAAAAAAAAAAATGGAGACAGAAAAGCAATCTAATCCCAAACAATACATAATCAAAGTTAAATCAGAAATAAATGAAATTGAAAGTAAAAGAATCATTCACATAATAAATGAAATAAAAAAGTTGGTTCTTCAGAAATATAAATGAAGTAAATAAACCATTAACCAGATTAACCAGAAATAGAAAAGTAAAACCTTTAATAACCACAATCAGAAAAGAAAAGGGGGAAATAACAACTTGTGCAACAGAGATACAAGAGATTATTTCTGACTACTATCAAATACTCTATGCCAAGAAAATTGACAATGGGAAGGAAATGGACCAATACCTGGAATCAATCCATCCTCTCAGACTTAACCAGAAAGAAATACACCTCTGCAACAGACCAATATCAGGCACTAAGATTGAAGAATCAATAAATAACCTTCCAAGAAAAAAAGCCCAGGACCAGATGGCTTCACATCAGAATTCTATCACACCTTCAAAGATGAGCTCATACCTATACTGCAGAACCTATTCCAAAACACTGAGAAAGAAAACAACGTCCTCAACACATTCTATGAAGTAAACATCATCTTGAATCAGAAACCAGAAAAGGACCCAACTAAAAGGAGAGCAAAGACCAATTTCACTAATGAATATCGATGGAAAAATATTTAACAAAATCTTGGCTAATAAATTGCAGTTTACACATTAAAAAATTATACATCACACTCAAGTATGCTTCATTTAAGGCAGTGGTTTTCAACCTTCCTAATGTCATGGCCCTGTAAATACAGTTCCTAGGGTCATGACCCACGGTGTGAGAACCACTCATCTAAGGGATGTAAAGCTGGTTTAACATATGCAAATTCATAATGGAATACATCATATCAATAGAAGCAAAAAAATGGGCAGCACCTGGGTCTCAGTGAGTAGGGTGCCGGCCCCCATACACCAAGGGTGGCGAGTTCGAACCCAGCCCTGGCCAAACTGCAACAACAACAACAACAACAACAACAACAAAAATAGAAGCCAACATCTCTGGTCTTGGAATTTTGAGATATGGGCTAATCTTACTGGAGTTAGATGGTATCTCAAGGTAGTTTTGATTTGCATTTCTCTGATGATTAAAGATGATGAGCATTTTTTCATATGTCTGTAGGCTGTGTGCCTGTCTTCTTCAGAGAAGTTTCTCTTTAA
>CAUYPK010054673.1:0-36192 GCA_963574355.1 Loris lydekkerianus
TACCAGAATGTTTATTGCAGCCCAATTCATAATTGCTAAGTCATGGAAGACGCCCAAGTGCCCATCAACCCACGAATGGACTAGCAAATTGTGGTACATGTATACCATGGAATACTATGCAGCCTTAAAGAAAGATGGAGATTTTACCTCTTTCATGTTTACATGGATTGAGCTGGAACATATTCTCCTTAGCAAAGTATCCCAGGAATGGAAGAAAAAGTATCCAATGTACTCAGCCCTACTATGAAGCTAAACTATAGCTTTCACATGAAGGCTATATCCCAACTATACCACAAGACTATGAAGAAAGGACCAAGGAAGGGGAAGGGAGGGGGGAGGTTTGGGTGGAGGGAGGGTGATGGGTTGGGCCACATCTATGGTGCATATTTTTATCTATAATAAAAAAAAAAAAAACAACAACAACAAAAAAGTAGTTTTTTATTCAACCACTTTTGTTTGGGATGTGTGAAATACTGAGTGGGGTGCTCCGGCTCACCTTGGTTAGTAGGAGTGTTCACTTGAATGGCTCTCCTGCTCTGCTATAAGGAAACAAGGGTTTTGAAATGTGACCTATGGCTTATTACTTGACTGCCTTGCTCTTTATCAATCAGAAGGCTTTAATAGAATGCAAATTCCTATTATATTAAATCTGTGAAGTTATTGGAAGCCCTGTCTATATATTTTGTGGAACTTCACATTGAAACTAATCTTAGAAAGTCTGTCACAAATTTGACTCATGATGAGATGGTTTTGGTTTGATCAAAAACAGAGGAACTGAAGTCTAAGCACTGAGTAATTCAAGGGGCCATGGAACCCTGATTCATATTGAACCAGAGCTCTTTGGTGTGCAAAGTTTGGAAATCCTTCATGGATTTCTTCTGATAAGCTGCATACTGGCTTGTCTGATAGTAGGAGTGTTTTCCAGGGGCAGCTAATCCTAATGCTTTGTGACAGACCTTGGCTTTGTAGCAAATTTTCAAGCCACGTTGAATGGCTTTGGGTTGTTGAAATAATACATTGCAATGTAGCTTGACACGTAACATCTTATTTTATTAAGCAGAGAAATTGGAATGGAAGTCATGAGCATGAAACATTCTTTGCTAAAATAAATCAGTAATAATTCCCTATTGGTTTAGAGCAGAAATGAGGTTTAGTCTCATAAGTCTGCCCTTACGACATCTGACATCAAATTAAAACCAGGTGTAACCTGTATCACCGCAGCCTGTCCCTTCCAACTCTTTCCTGGCTTTTGTAGTGACTAAGTGTGATTCTGATAAGTAACACATGCTTTCCTAGTAAGGACTTGCTGAAATATTCAATAGAAATCACAAAAGCTTGTAGAAAGGCATCCCCTACTCTTTTTGGTTTGAATTTACAGTGTGGAATGTTGAGAGCTTGTTGCTGATGGGCAAGATTATTTTTCATCCTGTCTTCTCCAGGCCAGCCGATTGTGGTGTGTGCTCATGGCCTCCCAGGCCATAGTTCTGAGAGAAGATTAGTTTGAAACACCTTAGGACTAACTAGGATTCAAACCCCTTGATAGGAAGTCATGACTGAACCTGCGTCTGAGTTTGTGGCCTGGGGTCTTCATAGTCGATACCACTTCCTCTGTTTCCACTCTTGGGTCAAATGTTTATTATCCGTTAAGCCTAAACTTTTACAAGTAATTAGCAGTTGAATCTTCCCTGGGCTGAATTCTCTTATTCATTTTCTAATCAAATTCCCACTGAAATCAACAACTAGGCTTATTGATTTAATTTAGACTAATGTAATTTTAATCAATGACTTGTGGTTGCTTTCACTGGAAGTTTAAATTAAGAAAGCCCCAACAAGCAAATCAATGGATTTTGCATTTCATAAATATTTACCTTTAAAATGCTAAGTGTAGTTGTTCCCCTAAGGAAACAGACCTCTTTAACGCTTAGAAAGCATAAATAAGAATCAAGCAAATGATTTGTAAGAAACAATAGAATAATCCCTATCCATCTTATGAGTGCTATCCACTGTCTGATAACCTAGTCTCTGTATTGAGAAGTGATTGGTTTAAGAATAATTTCCCACAAGCCACTGTACTGAATATTCCTTGACTTGGGAGCCAAGTCAGAGTTAGGGCAGCATTGTCAAGGAAGAGAATTCTCACAGCACAAATTTCATTCCTGTCAGAGTGCTCAAAGGACCAGTCACCTCAACAGGCACGTGCAAGTCCAGGCTTCCTGCTACTTTAAGAAAAAATGTTTAGTCTCTTTCTTGCTCTGAAAACTTTAGCTTATGCAAGTCTCATTGACTTTCAGAGACTTAGGAATAACTTGAAGATTTTGTTTATGGGTTGTCGAAGACTTTGGGAAATGTTTTGGTCAGAACTGACCAATATTAACCCACGTTTTAAATTCTGTGTAGCCCCCCGCCCCATCCCCACTTGAGTCCTAATGTCTTTTCACCCTGGCCAGAAGCTGCAGCTATTTTTCTCCACGCTTGACCTAGCCATTTATCCTACTTTCTTTTGGCAGAAGAATAGAAAACAACATTTGCAGCATCCCTAAATTAATTATACTTTTCTCAAACTAAAGAACTGTGACAGAGCCACAAAACAGCAACTGAAAAGTAATTCCTTAAAAGAATATGAAAAAAGGAAGTTGTATAAGATAGGGTAATTAATCTTGCAATAAAAATAATTGTTTACAGTTAAAATTAATGTAACATGCATTCCTCAGCAGATAATAAATTATGGACTTTCTCATTAGCATTTGAATTGATTTCCTCTAATTTCTGAGGAGCACATGAGCATGTGACTAGATTAAGTTTAATTGGACTACAGCTGGTGCTGATTGTAAGCACATGGGGTGGGGGCTTTGCTGACTGATTGGCTGCCTCTGCATTTTGTTTCCATTGTCTTTCTCTTTCTCTACTGTTTTTGTCCTACAGGTAGAAAGATTGAAAATACTAGAGTATTAGAATTAGCTAAGAAAAGACAATGGCTGTGGATATTGTTAGTCTATGAGTTCCCACCTATAATGATTATGATGTAATATATGATTATCATATAATTGTTATGACTGTATTCTCATCACTATGAAATTATTATTTTATCAACATCTAATTTATTGAGCATTTACCATGTACTGATCTTGTGCTAAGGACTTCACATGTCATTTAATCTTTACAACCGCTGTACTGTGGGTGTTTTATTCTTCCCATTTTGGGGGGCGAGTAAACTAAGACTCAGGGATAAAATAATTTGTCAAAGGTAGCGCAGAGATTAGAACTATTTAAAAAAAATTTTAGGCATCATGTCCTTAACCACTTTATTATTCTGATTATTTGAAGAATCAAGCAGTCTAACTACCCTTGGCAGAGAATGAGGATCAGGTAGTCTGTGCTCCCAGCTAAGCATCTGGGTAAGGAAACATTTTCTGCAGGAGGTGGAAAACAGCTAAGAAGGAGTTAACCTACAGCTGATGAAGAACCCTATGGTCACCATGGAGATAGGCAAGGTTTCCAATAGGCCCATAATGAGGGGGAAGAAAGCACATGTCCGATTAACATTGAGCTTGCTGTTGGGCCTGTGGGAAGAAACCAGCATTTCAGAAAAGTCAGGGGAAGAATTGGTAAAATTTTTACTCCATTCTACTAGGGTGTGCCTGATTAGAGCCGAGAAAATTAAGAACAAAATAATGATTGTAGATTTTTAGTCCTACAATGGGATATTTTCTCTTAGAGTAAATTTCTCACTTAAGGAAAGTAGAATGATTTAGAGCAATTTGAAAAACATGCTCCTCCATAGAATTCCATGCAACTTGAGTGATGTGAAGCCTTGCATCTTTCTCACTTGAGTGGGGTCGTAGCTCCTCACAAATCTTTGGACCATTCCAGTAGGAATGTCTTAAGCCTTTTGCTTTATTGATATTCAGGAAAAGAAGCAACTTTAGAGTAAGGATTTTTTCTGCAGAAGACAAAATAATTTAGGTGGATTTGATGACTTTTCCTTCTGAGCTGCCATTAGCACCTGTACTAATTTCACTCCGCTTTGTCCTACAGCCCGTTGTTTACAAATCAGTTCCCCACAGACTATGCACTGTTTGATTATGGGGCCCCACATTAGGTGTAATAAATACATGAAGATGTAGGTATTAGTTCCAATTCCAACAAAGTTTTCCTCACTCTACATAAAGCTAGGTCTTGAAAATTTTTCTGTCTCATTTGCTGTGTGTGTAATGTAGTACTGTATGCGTTATTTAAACTTTCAAGTGTTCATGTAGGTAGTTAGATGGAGAAATGGAAATTGATCATGGTGTCCAATATCAATGTAGACCAAAAAAACCTCCTTAGGAAATGTGATAGGTAAGATTATATTCTTGCTTCCTTTAAATAAAACATTTTTTTTTTTATTGAGACTGCTAGAATATTAAACATAGGACTTATATTTTCAGAAATACACACAGATGCACACATCTATTTTAGGTTTAAAATTCCTCTTCCTTGCTTAAATGTTAACAATGGGAAGAAGACAAAATTAGACAGTTGGCTGATGTGCTGGTGTTTCGGGCGAACAACGTGTCAGTATAAATGCTAAGGAACCAGTCTGCTTGGAGAAACTTTCATCCCTTGCCTTTTTGCATTTTTTATTATGTTTCTAAATGCTTCCTCTCTTTTCCCCTTTCCTCCGTTTGGAACTGTTAAAAGTTTATAATCCACATCCTTTGTTTCATTTTAATCATAAATTGAAATACAGCCCCACTTTAATTATTCCAGTAAATAGAGTGTCACGTTGTTGGAGCCTCACCTCTTCACCTCATTATGGCCCAAGCAGAGTGTGATGTCACACTTGACCCAATACTAGTCTGCC
This sequence comes from Loris lydekkerianus, assembly GCA_963574355.1. Taxonomy (NCBI): domain Eukaryota; kingdom Metazoa; phylum Chordata; class Mammalia; order Primates; family Lorisidae; genus Loris; species Loris lydekkerianus. The sequence goes on from CAUYPK010054673.1 coordinate 4,844, forward strand.
CATAAATGACACAGCCTGTTCCCCTTTTGCTTCCTGGCTCGAGCTCCGGGAAGGAGCTTAGTATGAAATTCATGCTGTGATGACAGATTTAAAAGTTGCTACAAACTCTAACAGACAGCAACTGCAGTTTGTAGACATACACAACGTGTACGGCTCTCTTGTATTTTTAAGTGATGACATTCTTCATTTCAAGAGTTACATTTATATAGCTCATTACTGGTGCCTGTCTATGAAATGAGGGTGGTAGAGGAGGGAAAAGAAGGCTAACTTGGATATGAAGACATTTACCAGAAGAATTTTCCAAATGTTAATGAGCAGCTTAAAAGGCTGCACACGTGTTGCAATGTAATTGGGTTTGATGCTTTCTGGGGACTTTGAAGCTTTTCCTGCTCTTGCCTATTGTATTTTAAGGGGTAGAATGAACCCCATAGATTTCTAACATGTTGGCTCTGAAGATCCACATGGTGCTAAATTGTAAATCTGCAGACAGCCAACAAATAGTGGGTTGAGCTCCAGAGACTCTTGTTTGGTTTGGGCATTTTAAGCAATTAAATGAATGGCAGCCTCTAAAGGTCTCTGAGGAGATACAAAGTGCTATGAGGAGAATTTACTAGAAGGGGGCAAGGTGGGGTTCCTTCTCTGTTGCTTTGGCTTTTCTGGGGGGAAAAAACAGAATGAGCAATTGCATCCAAATTTGTCCTGAGAATCTTGCCAACCTGTTCTAATCTCTCAGTCCTGTCACCTTCCTAGACCGTCTGAGATTTCTATTGTCTGAGATTTCTATTGGTTCCTTTCCACATGAAGCAATTACAACTCAGAATGAGTTGTGTTGTAGTTAAATAACGGTTTTAGCCAATTCCCTTTGGTCTCTTTTCAGTCTCATGGAAAGTGGTTATGTTCTTTTGTTGGTGAAGAAGCAAGACGCCCCCTGAGCTAGATCCAAGTAGGCAGGTTGTTCTCATGGTGGATGGTTTCCAGATTTCTGGCACAGGGGAGAAACCACTATAAACCACTCGGGGAGCAGAGAGGTATGAGGCGGCTGAGCAGGTATCTGGGCTTTTGTCCTCTCTGAAGTAATGGGGAGGGCCACTGAGAGCTTTGGGTTGCATGTTGCCCCATGTAGGTGAAGTTACTATGACCACTATTATAATTCAAGAGAGAGATTTATTGAACAGGGGAAGGGCTTTGATCCAGGGGGATATAAATTACTTCTACAGAGGCAGGGACTATCAGCCAGCACAGTGATTGATTCCGGAAAGTGTTCTGAAGCTTATTGAGCAAGGTTTATAGAAGTTTTCCTGAAGTAGAGCAAAAGTAAGTTTGGCCATGAGATGGTTGAGAAAAGCAGATCCTTCAGCCTCCATTATTTCTTTGAAGGAAAAGGCTTGCAATTCTCCTTCTTGTGAGGTGGCCAAGTCACTGTCTTAAAATGCTAGCTGAAACCAAGGACTGTAGGGCTGCGTTCACTCTTCATTTAACTTTCTTCTTTGTTTCCTACCCTGATGACCTAATGGTTGTTTTGCAAAAATACTTTTTTTGGTTTGGTCTTCACAAATATTCCATCACCATTGAGAGAGCAGTGTGAAATTAAGTGGCTAACACTTAAATACGAATATTTTTAGTCTGTGCATTTGTACTTAAACTGGCTAACAACAGAGCAAAAAAAAGCAAGTCATTCTGAGGAAAGTCCCCATCTGCTTTCTTATCTAAAACTCAGCAGCGGGACAATGTGAATATGAGAAGAGTCTTCAAATTCAGCAACATCTCTAAACTACTGCTCCCATCTGTGAGACATCAAGGATCATTACACAGACCCACCCTTCCTCCCATATGACCGATTATGTGTCAGGTGCTATTTCAGGTGTCAGGAAGATGTGAAGAAGTTCATCCCATCTTCTGATCCTAAGTAGGGAGTCAAAGCGGATACAAAAAAGATATCTACTAATGGCCAGAGACTCACACGTGTGGTGGCACAATCATCCTCTGGGAACTTGTAAGGCCTGCTCACACATAGCTGAGACAGAGAAACTCATCACAAAGTCTGTGTTGGATGCTTTCACAGACATTATTGCATTTAGTCTTTCAACATCTCTGATATGTAGATATTATTTTCATTTATCTGTTGTCAAAATTGAAGATCCCAGAGATTAAGTGATTTCCAAGACAACACAGCTAGAAAAAAGTAGTCAGGATTCAAACTCGAGTCAGATGATGCCAAGTTGGGAAATAGCATTATCAGGGAGTGGTGAAAAAACCAAGGAACAATATACAAGCACACACTCCAGAAATTCCAAGTTTAACATGCAGGTCCATTGCTATGATTAGGAGGATCGGGTCATGTTGGGGAACAATAAGGAGATAAGCCTAGGGGAAGGTGGTATTTACTTTGGAGGGCTTGGCTATAGTCAAGGGGCCTTTCCAGCTGACCATCAGTCTTGTGAGATCACAGTCTATGTTTGATTTGTTCCTTGTGGAGGTCCCCAGTGCCTGGGACCATGCCTAATGCATGAGAGGTGTGAGAAAAAGAGAATGGAGGGAAGGGATGGAGGAAGGAATCACTAAGCTTTATTCCTGTGAGGACTGATTTGCTGAATATGTTTTAGGAAGGTTAACCTCAACGTAGACGTTTAGGATGACATTGATGTGTAGAACCTGGAAGTAGAGTTAAATGGTAGGAAGAACATCAAACTTAAACTATATGTTCAAAGTTGGATTTAGGGACTCATGACCCATATTTAATTATTTTGCAAATAAAAAAATCATAGCTGAATTCATGCTTCCTGAAGGAATGTTGTATCTGGCCCGGACGTTGTCTCACCTGGATAAATAATGTGGAATGACTGGAGATGAGGTGCTTAATTGCTTGTTTAATGTTTGCAGTAGATACACATTTGGGACTGTCTTGATGCTACTCAGCCTTAAAATGTACTTTTAAAAACTTTTTTCCAAAAAAAGTCAGGTTATTTTGGCAAACAGGGGTGATTACTGTGATAATGGGCAATTGCACATGAGTTGAGTTGTTAGGCTTTTATGCAATCAGTCAGAAATTTGAGGAGAATAAATTTGAAATTCACTTTGGCCCCTGGGGCCAGAAGAGGGCCTGGTCCTCAAAAGTTATTTTCCATGAGGATGCATGATTTTAGTAGTTGATCAGATCACTTAAACTTGACCTGGCTGTTAGACAAAACAGCAATGAGTTAAAATTGCTTAATGACTTGCCATAATTTTCTCAGATTAATGTCTGTGTTTTTATTCCTATTTCTACCTCCAAATTTAGGTCCTTATCATAATATAATTGATTTTATGTAGTTTAGTTCTGGTATTCCTTTCTCCTATCATTTCCTCTCTCCCTCCCCTCAGTTTCCCCCAGAAGTTCATGTCCAGATATAAATGAGTGCCTGAAAATAATTACCATTTTTGTTTGTTCATTACCTTATTTGTGCATTCTTTTGTTCATTCATTTATTCTAAAATTGTCTTGAGTACCTGCCCTGTAGAAGGAGATTGTCCAAGTATGCTGTAGTGGGGGCAGAGGGGAGGAGCACAGTATTTTAGCACATGAACAAGCCTCTCCTTCCCACCACACCCCCCTGACTCTAAGTAGCTTTGATTTTTTTTAAAGAAGCTTTTCATTTTTTCACTCTGGGAAGTTGGAACATGGGCTGGGGATAGCTGACTGATCCCGAGGAAACTTCTCATCCTGGTCCTCAAGGATCTTTTTGCTTTACCATGTCTTATTCTCCACACCTTCCCCGTGCACAGCCCCTGTCTTTCATGCAGTAGAGCGTTCTGTTGCTCCCCAGAGCAAACCATGTCTGGCTCATTGTTTTTCACATGTGTCACGTTCATTTCCACCTCGTTGCTCTTGTTGGAGCTGTGCCTTCTTGTCTCCTTGGACAGTGTTTCTCCCTCCTTTCTGCCAACCCATTCTTGAATATCCATGTTCTCCTTTGAGCTGTCTTACGCTCTCATTTATACTTACTCTCTCCTTCCTGAACCATAAGATTTTCCCTCTTACTTGTATTTTCTATGTATTGTGTAGTTATTGAATTGCTTCCCATTAAGTCTCTCTGCCCCACCTGAGGGATGACAATTTCCTTGTAGACTGCAACTTTATTTATTTTATTAAATCATAGCTGTGTACATTAATGCAATTATGGGGTACAATATGCTGTTTTTATATACAATTTGAAATATTTTCATGAAACTGGTTAACATAGCCTTCATGGCATTTTCTTAGTTATTGTGTTAAGACATTTATATTCTACACTTAGTAGATTTAACACGTACTCTTGTGAAATGCACTATAATGGTTCTCTATATCCCCTGGTCAGCATTTAACCATCACTGACCAGGCATTTGTTTCTGTCATAGGTGAGGGCACAGCGGTGAAGGTAGTGAATATGAGACTATTAGTTAACTATTAACATTTGTTTGTTTATTCATTTTTGAGACAGGATCTTACTCTGTTGCCTGGGTTAGAATGTAGTGGTTCTATCATAGCTCACAGCAACCTCAAACTCCTAGGCTCAAGGGCTCCTTCTGCCTCAGCCTCACACATAGCTGGGACTACAGGTGCCTACCAAGCTTGGTTAGTGTTTCCACTTTTTTGTTTTGTTTTGTTTTGTTTGTAGGGGCAGGGTCTTACTATGTAGCTCAGGCTGGTCTCAAACTCCTAGCTTCAGGCAATCCTCCTGCCTTGGCCTTCCAAAGTGCTATGGTTACAGATATGAGCCACCAAGGCTGGTCTAACATTTGTTTTTTTTAATAGCACTTAATAATAGCATACAAAGAATAAGAAGACAGAAGACAACTATAATTTTGAAAATATTCTCATGATATTAAAATATTTATTTTACAAAGCTGTTTTTGTTAGAGTGTTCCTTTGACTCATGCTGCCACAATTATTTCTTTATTGCTGTTACTGTTAGCTTTATTAATTTAAAACAGAAAATTTAGAATTACTATTGGCTTTCACGAGTCCATTATTTTATGACCCATCAAGAAGGCTGTTTTGTTCCAGAATTTAAAGGGAACTTATTTTTAAGAAATCAGAACCATTTGGATATTTAAAAGCCCAATGCACTCTCCTGACCAGGGTCTAGATTAATGACATGTAACAAGAAAGGCTGGAGAAGACAAATGTTGGCTCATGGAGCAGGTCCTCATTTGTGAATGGTGTGGCAGGCTGTGGCATAATCATCACAGTATCTCTCATGTAATTTGGGGTTTCTAAAGTAGCATCTCTGGGAAAGGAAGGAAAAACATTTCAAAAATGCTTTACTTGCCAAGGAGAGCAAATGATTTTCAGTTGTTTTATCCCCTGTGTGGTCATTATTAAAACATTTCCAGCCAAGCTTGGGCTGTATCTCTCCTCACAGTTTGAAGCTGTGATACTTGTATCCATATTCTGTGACAGCTTATAAAATAATTTTCTGACCAAATTAGGTTTTCTACTGGGATTGCTTTATTTCAGGTAGTAAATATGGAATACACAAAGTATCACCTGCTAATTGACACAAATAAGATTTTGAGAAGATTCATTTTTTTTTTTTTTCCAAAATATTGATAGAGATGTTAACTTTAGCCATCATTAAGATTTGTTTCTCTAGTTGTTGTGGTAAGGACTATGGTCATGTAATAAACAGTCTGAAATGTATTTTCAAAAGTTCTAATTTAATTTCCAGGTGATATTTTATTGTTGACAAAATTAACATTTCATCTTAAATCTTATAAACTACATAGAAATACTAAAATTATATGCTATCAAAGCCAGAAATACACAGAGTTTGTTTGTTTCAGGAAAAGACTAGTAATTTGACTACATTTGAAACAAAACCATAGTAAAACAAAAACACATCCTAAAAACAAATATAAAAGATAAAGACAAACTGAAATGATCAAACATATGATGAGGAATTATATTCCTAATATATAAAGAACTCCTATAAAATATACACAAAAGAATATGAAGGCCCATGAATAATTGAAGAACTGCAAATTAAAATAGCCATAGGTATTTTCTCCTATGAAATGAACAAATATTCAATGTTGATAGAAAGTAGAGAAACATACATCTTTATAAACTTTTGATAGTCATAAAAACTGGCCTAACAATTCTATTAGAAATTTAGCAAAAATATTTAAAGATATATGTGTGGGTTAGACATTCCACTTCTGGAAATTTATTTTAAGGGGATGGGATACTTGGATAAACACATAAAAATGTGTATGTGAGGACATTTGTCACAGCATTGTTTATAACAGAAACAGCAATCAATCTAAATGCCTGCCAATAATCGTTAGTTCAATACTTAGAGGTACAACACCACAGATTACCTACAGGCATTAAAAATGATGATGGAAATCTCTATTTATTAATGTGGGAAAATATAAAAAATATTTAAAAGCTATAAATAAAAAACGATCATGGGAAAAAAGTAATAAATCTGTTTTTAGTTTGGAGAAAATATACCAAATGTGTTTCTGTCCATACTCATAGATATTATTAATACAAATCATTTTATAGAAATGACATTCCCACATCCATTTCTTAAGGTCACTTCAAAGACATGTTCACATTTGCAGGATTTCTTAATGAACGTGACTTTGAATTCTAAAATAATACTATTGTCTGAGATTGAGAATACAAGTCATTAAGAACAAAGCAAGGGACAAGGAATGTGTATGAGCCAGCCAGGAGTGATGTCGTCCCCTGAAAGGGTGTTCTATGTACTTCTGGAAGCATTTAACACGTCTAGCAGTGTTTTACAGGCACTTCTAATCAACTGGCAAGCTTTTTAAGCTGGGAAATAGAGCTCATTCACTCATTCAGTCATTCGAGAGATATTCATTGAGCATGCACTCTGTGCCAGGTACTGTGCTAGGCACCAGAAATGCAAAATTGAATGCACACAAAACTTGCCCTCCAGGAGCTCACGGGGTTGGTGACAAGCAGATTGATTTTCAGAAGCACCTTATGAGGGTTGAGGATTAGAGTTGAGCTTAGGGTGCTTTGGAGACTCTCTCCTAACCAATTTGGTAGGGAGTGGGAAGCCTTCCTAGACAGTGTACCCCAAAGAATGTCTGAGACATGAGCAGTAGTTAGTGGGTACGAGGCATACCAGCAGAAGAAAGTGTTTCAGGCAGGGGGACCATTTTTTTGCAGAGTCTGGAGGTGAGAACAAAAGGAGGGATGGGGCTTTGAGTAGGAAAAGCAAGCACAGTGAGCTGAGGCTGGAGGGTTTGAACCCTGTCTGCACATTGACATCACTGAGAGATTAAGATAAACAAACAGTGAGCAAACATGTAAAAGATGCAGCTGTGCTTGAGATAGGTTACTAAGAAGAGTATGTTCCAGCTCCATCCATGTAAACGTAAAAGAGGTAAAGTCTCCATCTTTTATTAAGGCTGCATAGCATGGAAGAAAAAGTATCTGATGTACTTAGTACTTTTTATGAAACCAATTTGTAATTACTCACACTTTCTTATGAAAGATAAATCACAACTATAGCCCAGGATGAAGGCTAGAAGTGGAGGGGGAAGGAGAGGAAGGAAGAGGGTTGATAGAGGGAGGGTAAATGGGGGACCATCCCTATGGAGCATATCGCAAGGGTACAGGTCAAATCTATCAAGTACAGAACATAAATGTCTTAACACAATAAGTAAATGAGGTGAAAGCTATATTAATTAGTTTGATGTAATCATTCCAAATTGTATAAAAAAATCAACACATTGTTCCCCACAAATGCATAAATGTATTCATGATCAATGTGTATATGTCTTAATAAAAAGGAAAAAAAAAGATACAGCTATGCCTGGGCATCCTCCTCGGTCTGCTTTAACGGGCCTCTATGTGGTAGAGGTGCCTTTGAACCTAACAGGATTGCCCTCCCTGCCTCCTGCCTGTTGCCAAAATGCAGCTCCTCCCTCTATCTGCAGCAGGCAGCTAGGATTGGGAGACACTGGGAGAATGTGGGGGCCTTGTAAACCAGGCTAAAAAGTTTGTATTTGTGTTAAGGGCAAGGGAGCACTTGGCTGAATAAATGCATATGCCACAGGCCACTATGAATAATAATGTTTAAAGAGGCTTTGGCATATTTGCCAAAGCTCTGGGAATTTTATGGTAACCACCTGGGTATATAAATGTTTTGTGCAAAGGGGTGCAGTATAAGAAAACACAAAAAAATGGAGATGCTACAGAATGGGCTATAAATCTATACTTCAGTGTAGTCAGAAGATACATTCCAGAATAGGTGTATGTAAATGAAAACTCGGGAAACAGATCACCTTTAAAAAGCCACTGCTATTAAAAATCAGTGAAGTAAAACCTACTGAAATGTTAACAATAACTCTTAATTTAGTTGTTCTATATTATTTGGATTTTTGTATACAATACTGAGTTTTTAAAAGAGAGTGCACATGGGTTATTTGCATATTTATGTAAATAATAAAATATGTTTTACTTCATCGGAGGAGAACAAGTCAGGGCATTTTTGAAATAAACGTGAATTCATTTTTAGCCTCAAATTTAAAGTTAATTAAAGATATAATTTTGGGAAAATGACTTAACCTTCTAGAGACTCTGTTTCCTCATTGATAAAATGAGAATAACACACACACATCTTGCTAGTTTATAGTACAGCGTTTTAGACACGTAAACGTAGTAAGGTAACCAGTATAATGGCTGACACATCTAGGTACTCAATAAATTGTAACTATATTAACTTGCTTTCAAAAAGAGTTTTAGGGACCTTAAAGATGCTTCCTGGAAATGAAATTCCTCCATCCTTTCCTAAATACTGTTTCCAAAGCAAGATTTTATGGGGGAAAATGGTTGGTTTTTGCTACGTATTTCTCATTTACTTAATAACATTCTGGTATCTAACCAGAGCCAGAAAGAACAATTCAGCATCACCCGTACAAGATGAAAATGATTGGTTTTGGTAGCCAAGCTCCAAAATTGGGTAAACCTGTTACCCAACTGCAAGTGTTTAATTGGGAACGCATTTTTATAGCACAGTCTTCCTTGTGAGCCCCCTAGGAAGCAACAGAATTCTCATGCTCTGCGTCAGATGAAGCTTGAGAGCATTTTTTGAAGCCAGTAGATGACTGGCAACACCTGCTTTGAAAATTTTCCAAGCCAAAATGATTTCTGCTGTGCTGCCTATCCCGGCACTCTGGGGATAGAGCAGAACTTTCTTCATGTACTGGAACTGGCCCTAAGATGCTGACAGAGGACGATTCTGGCTGGTCTTGCTGCTGGGACTCCTGCAGCCCATCCCCATGTGGTGGGTTGGTCGTAGGCACCTCCAGATTTTATAACAGATGCCAAACTTGCCACCTGCCCGAGCCATTTCCATCTTTAATCTTCCTAATCAAGAGTCAGCTCTGGGGACCCCTCGGAGGGGACAATTTCACTCTCTGTAATCCAGGTTAATGCCTGCCAACAGTATTACTTTTTAGAGTAAAATTGCTTTTTAGCATTTTTACCATCACCTCAATACACCTATAACCCCCAGCAATCTACTTTCTATCTCTATGTAGATTTTCCTATTCCGAGCATTTCCTATAAATGAAAACATGGAATGTGTCATCCTAGGTGAATGGCTACTTTTCTTTGGAATAATTTTCTAATGTTGTAAGGTGTCATTTATTTTTTCAGATTTCCAAATTCTATCACTGGATCAGGTCAGAAGCCCTAGAAGGCTGCACCCTGGGATGGTGGTAGTTTGCCCCAGAGGTTTCTAAGGTTTCATGGCCACACACCAGCACACAAACCCCCCACCCCCCATCTCGCCCCATGGAACTTTTAGAAAACCCAGAGTCTGTGGCTCTGCTGTACAGTCCCTGAGGTGCAGCCTGAGAGAGAACCACTAGTTTAGCTCATCACCTTCAGTGAGTTATTTCATGTTATGCATTTGACTTTTATCCGATATTGCAAGTAAAGGCCACATGAAACTTGCTGCTGTCAGCTGTGGTCCCCCTAACTGGGGTTTCAGACACGTGAATTTTGGACATATGCTGTTGAGAAAGCAGAGGCGCTGCTTATGGAGGAATGAGGAGACACAAAGGTAGGGCTCTGATTCCTCCTCAAGTTTTTTTCTTTGGGATGTGAGGCAAGTTGTTTCATCTCCTATCTGTAAAATGATCTACCTTCAAGGTTTGTTGGAAGAATTAAAAGAAATAACTTATGAAAATTATACCCCAAATTAAACAATGTGAAAAAGTAAAATTGATCCTTATTATTGTTAAAAAGCAGGATCATGGAGTGGAAGGAGTGGGCTGACAGCCAAGAGCATTGGTTCTTCTTCTGGTGGCCCCGCAAACTACTCACTTATTCTGATGTCTCTTGTCTATTCTGTGAAATGTTGTGGCTGGACCAGGTGACAACCTTTCAGATGAAAAAAGTTATATAAATCAATGATTCTGTGACTTGTGTAATGATTGTACAACCCCCAGTGGGGTGCACTAACTCCATCTTGACATTCATTGTATCACCTTCAGAACCATTTTATTCAATTTATTTATAGTTATTACTCAGATCCAATCATCTCTGTGACATCTACCTTCCAAAACTCTCTGCCCAATGGTAACTTTATTATTAGAATAAATTCCCAAACATACAGAAAAGCAGAAAGGATTAGAATAAACAACCATAAGCTCATCTTACAGAATAATTTGCCATATTTTTAATCTTTTTTCCTGGACTGTTTTAAGGAAAGTTACCAACAATATTTCACACTAAATATTCTGGAATGAATACATTTTAAATATGACATTTTTCCACATTCCTCTCAGTAAAGTATCATAAGAATGGAAAACCAAATATCCCATATACTCTATACTAATATGAAGCCAGTAGATGATCTAATTCATGCCCACATAGGAGAAAAACTCGTTTCAATTCAAGTTGGGGGGAGGGGAAACAAAGGAGGGGGGTTGGGGTGCTCCCACTGAATGGGCACAAGGTAGGGGTGCATGGCACAACTTTGGGTGCAGGACATAACTACAAGAGGGACTCTACCTGATAAATTCAAATATTATGACTTGGTTGTTTGTACCCTCACATTAACCTGAAATTTTAAGAAAAGGATAAAAAAATGACATTTTTCTATATCACCACAATAGCAGTATCCCATCTTATGAAATGAACAATTCTCTAATATCATTTAACAGCCCATCTTCTGATTTCTACTGTTTTCCCCTAATGTCTTTTATAGCTACTTTGTCCAAACCAGAATGTATTATAATGTATTTATTTATAATGTCTCTTAATCAAGAGTTCCCCTTTTAGTTTTATTTGCAATGAAATTGACCTCTTGACTCATTTTTCTGTACAACGTTCTACTTGGTAGAACTTTAACTTTCCCCTCTATCATCTGTATTTCCTATATGGCAGGAGTCTAAAGCTTGATTAATTCAGGTTAAACAATTTTGGAAAGAATTCTTGTAAGTGATGCCACATGTCTTATTTGTACCTGTCAGGAGGCAATTGTGCCACCAGCAAGGCAGTGGCCCTCACTGTTCCTTAGAATGTTCATTCATTGGTATTGGTTATAACAGCGCCGAGGAAAGTAACAAAGACACCTAAACATTTTATTTGATTGATTACTAGTAACACGAATGATATGAATTTGAGTGAACTGTTCACTATTCTTTCCTAATTAGAGAACAGCACTATTATGACATATATGACTGATATATGTATATTGGTAAACCATGTACCAGCATCATTCTCTGATAAGATCTGCACATGCATGTTTGACCTACATAGATGTTGTCGGGCAATTCCTTCAAGCAGTATAATTATTTTCCTATCCCTCTCCCCCAACCTTAGAGGAATATTGTAAACACATTTTCACTCAGAGGAATACACAAACACATATACACATGCATACTCTTTGCATAGAGGTGAACAAAAGATTTACTATTTGGTATAAGAAATTTACATCTGTTCATCAAAACATAACTCCCTTTGTACTCTTGTAAAGCACACACCTGAGCTCACACCAGATCCTTGTAGCATACGGACCAGAAGTAACAATAAGAACCAACAGAACATTAGAAATGGTACGTCAAACAAAAACAAAATTTAATTATTTATGATACCCCAATTTCTCTTTTAAGCTCTTTTTTTTTCTTTGCCCTAAATAAAGAGGAATAAAGTGAGTCTATTTCGGATTTACCAATAAATTAGTCTATTTGAAAGGGAAAAGGAATGCAGGTGGGAAATCTTTGCATCTTTTTGTTCTATTCTTGTTATTCAATACAGTTGCACAAATCCCTCATTTGTTTTCTGTTTCTTGCTCTTGAGAGTGTTTTCTCCTCTCCACTCCTTTCCCCGAAATCTACTTTTCCTTATAATACTAGCAAGAAAAATCCAGGCATTTCCTCTGAGCCACCACCATCTTGACTCCCTTCTGCAGTGCCGTTAGTATTAGGCATTTCACTCCTGGTTAAATCTTTCTTTTTCCTATTTTTGTCTTAAGTTCGTTTCCTCGATCATCACAAAGTTGTTGTATTACGTATTTTTACATTATGCAACCTTGGTGCTTATGTGATTTATATATTTTTTGCAGATTCTGTTCCTTCCCTCCCTTCCTTCTTCTTTTCCTTCGCTTCCTCCCTTCCTCTTTCTGCTGCCTCTATTCCGTCACTTCCCACCTTTTGCACTTTTAACTTCCTGGCTTTTGAAAAGGCAGAATATATTTCATTCTTTGCTTGTATTTTTTAATTCTAGAGTTTTAAATCTGGAGTAGATATGAAAGTCGGCAGGCAACATTTCCTCCTGTTTCTAAACCTCCTGAGAGATTAGAATATTATTAACAAACTAGATTACTCAAAAGTCAGTTTTGTGCACTGTGAAGGAGAGTTTGAGGAATTTATATAGCCTGCTGTTTTCATTTCATCTGTTCTTTAGGTCCTCTAAATGCATTTTATGACTTTTCAGATTTCAGCATTTCAATAGAATTTTCTAGTTTTTGTTTGATCATCTTTGAAAAACGCCTGCAAGATGAATAAATTGGTAGTCAGCCTTGCACGTAGAACTTGTCATTTGTAAAACTGTGTTATTAAATAATCCTGGGTATTTAGTACAGAAAGTAGTTACTTCAAGAAATATTCAGTTCAAGCTATTAAAATCATTAAGTTTGGTATTTTATCATGTCACTGAGTCCAAGATTTTCTGTGAAAGTGAACTAACTTCAAAATTTATATGCTTTCAAAAATTTTCCAATGCAGCTTTTAGAAAAGTAGAGTTAGTTTTACATTGTTCTCTAACACCTTCTCCCTCCTTTCCTCCCTGTCGCAGCCTCACCTGGGATGGGTGAGTGGTTAACATGATTCTATAAATTTCTGCCAGCAAAAACTAACAAGAATATCTGCATGGAAATACTTGTCTTGTGATATCATTTCTTAAATATAATAAATGAAACAGATATGATGCATAGCTTATGCATACTCTTTGCATAGAGGTGAACAAGAGATTTACCATTTGGTATAAGATATTTACATCTGTTCATCAAAATATGACTCCCTTTGTAGTCTCCTAAAGCCATTCCTGTAATATACATTATTATGGTAATTTAAAAATGGAACATAGACTAGAAAAAGAACATGATAAATGCATATCATCTTACTCTTTATAGCTCTAGTAAATTTCGTACCTTAGGCTAGACTGAATACATTTTGAGTTTCTCATGCAACAATCATTTTGGAAATGCGTCAGTCAACAGGCTTCTTTTACTCATTATTATTTAGCCTAAAGATCTGAGGAATCTGTTTTTATTCTGTTATCAATTTATTTCCAAGAAATGCCACTGCCTTTGTCTATTTGAATGAACATTTCCTTTCTTCCCATTTGTAACGACTATAAAGCTAGACCCTTTTCCACCCTCATTTCATCAACTATTTCCAAGGGCTGCACATTTCTTTTTTCCATGGGATGCATTCATCTACAAATTAGTATAGCAGATATTTCAGAAACAGCAGCCGAGCTGCTGAAAAAGAATTTTTCTCCCCTCTCAAAGCAAAACATCAAGAATATCTTTCAGGTTTGTTTTATATTTTAAGCATTAAATCTTTTAGTCCAAATAATGGAAAAAATAACGAGGAAGGCATTTGTTGAATTACACAAAGGGCATGTGGTTTCGACCTCGGCAGGAACACAGGCTGCAGCCTAGCTGTCCAGGCGCTATCCTTCCCTGCAAAGGTGAAATGATTTAGAGGCCTAGAGAAACTTAATTTTTCTTGATCACCATGTGCAACCCAGAATTTTAATGGCAGGCATAATTAATTCTTCTGATGTTAATCATCAGGGCTGGGCTCCACAATTATCAGCCTCGTGCAGCTGGGGCATGGTGCAGACATGAAAAATTAGGAAAATGAATCAGTAATAGGGTGGCAGATTTAATCTGCATCATGAAAACAAAGTTAAAAAGAGGAAGATAGAGAGAATTTCAGCTGAAGCTTTTGTGCCAATGCGCAGTGACAGAACTGAAAAATGTTGCCGATGTCCAAAGTGATTGGTAATTACCAAGCCATTGAATTTTTTATTGTCAATTTATCATTGCACCAGAGGTTAAATTTAACATCTTCTTCTAAAGCCATCACTCTAAGAAGGCTCACTGTGCATCACGTGGCTCAGAGTCAGTGAAAGGTTAATCAGGTATCCTTTAGTTTGCATGTGGCTCCAACCTGCCTTGCAGCCACCCTGCCATTGCTGAAGACTTGCCATAGGAGATTTTCTACTATTTGGTACTGTGACTTTCAGATAAATATCAGATTGTGTTACACACACACTTTCCTGACTGTATTGGTATTTATTAAGAACCCCAGTGCAAGAAAAGAATTATTTCTCAAGTAAGAAAAAATCTCATCATTTTAAGCCCTAGGGATACTTCATTAAGGATCAGCTCAGACAAGAGGCCTCTCTCTCTCCCTTTCTGTTTAAACTGCTGTTTTTTTTTTTTGTTTTTTGTTTTTTTTTTCAGGGGCACTGGTAGAAACAATATGACATCTTTTTAAAGCAAAATTAAAATTTCATAACAATTTTATCTGGTTCAGATTTAATTCTCTTCTTCATCTTTCTTTTATTGCTCACAATATTAGTAGTTGGAAAAAAGCTTAGTTTGAAAGAAAGAGGATATTTATCCATGCAAATACTTAAGGCTTCAAATGATGGCTTCTTTAAAGAGCATTCTGAAATGTTTGAACAGATTCAGAGTAGATATTGAAATTCCACAGCCAAGTCCTTTTCTCAGTGATTTTTAAAAAGTGACTTTGCTTAATTTGGTCACTGCTGATCCTTATTATCACTTTTTAAAATATTTGTGTCATTTGCTTGATTGTGTCTCTTTTCCATGTGTATTTTGAAATATAGAGCAGTCTCGTATTAAGGGAATGGTATGTATTTTCTATAAATTAAAAATAGAAATAGCCTTTAGGAAGACCTGAAAAAAAATCAATGTGTACATTAATTACTGCAATTCATTACTCAAATAAAAATGGGCTCAACTTTTCACTGGGTACAAATTTAGAGACTGAGGATGTTTGCAAAAGACAAAGCCTGTGTTCCTGATCATGTTAATCTGCAGATCAAAGACTCCATGAATCCACGCCTGGTGGAAGTTCCTCAGGGGATAGCCAAGCTGGGCTCCCTCCCAGTACCGGCAGTGAGTTATTACTGCTGAATACAAAAGCTGGCCACGTGACTGTCACCTACCAGCCATAGCACAGTCCTTCTCCTTCCTGGGCTTCCTGAGACCTTGCTTTTCAGAGCCCTGGTTTTTCTATAATTAAATCTGAACCATAAAAGCCATACCTGTCAAATGACCTCTGGTTGCCCTCATAAACAACACTGGGAATTCTACTGGTAGCAACTCTTTGCTTTAGGAAAGAACGTAGGAAAATATCCTATTTAGCTTCCCAGAAGCTTCCCCCTGCCCATTCTACCTTTCTTTCCAATTCTCCCCATACTAAGCTTCCTCTCCTGTTTTGGAATTTAAGTAGAGGGCTGGAAAATACACAGAAAGTAAAAAATATGGTATAATTTATTGAAAAGATTCTGCTGTCTTCGCCTGAATTAGTCACCTGTCCTTTTAGGAAGAGAGAGAAAGTGGAATGAAGGAATGTAATTTTTCTAACAGCATTTGGCTGCCTTTCTTTGATCATGTTTTATGGCTAGAGAATAAATTACCATGTGAAGGTTTCTGTTTAAAACCTGAACATGTTTAGTATGATTTGAATCCTGCTATATTTTGCATAGCTGCCTTTTGCTTGAGTAAAGTTTAATGCAAAGATCAGCAGCTCCGAGCATAACACGCATTAGCCAGTTCTTTTCTGCTATTGGAATCTCCCACTATTTTAATTGGATCCTTTCCAAAACTGCAACTAATTAAGAATCAATTCAGGACCATTAGCAAGTGGGACAAGCTAGCCAGTGTTGCATATTTCAAAAGAGTTAGTTTTAATGAGAGGCGTTGCCGGGTAGGAGGTTGGGGGAGTGGGGGCGGGGGGAGAAACGGATTAAAGATAGTGTAGGGACCTTCTTCAGCTAAACTCAGCAACGATTAACACACGGAAAGCTGCTGAACTTGTAGTCCTCTGTAATGGATCTACTTACTGTTAAAGAAACTTTAAAAATATGAATGCAGGTATTTAGAGGTGCCTTAGAGGTTCAATAACAAATTGTTGGCTTCCGTAGCAGAGTGCTCCTTTTATTGGAGAAACATATGCTGTCTGCTTTCAGACCCGTTAACCTCGGCACCGCCAACCCTCTTTCTCTTCCCTGGGCTTTGTACTGGGGCACATCTGTGTTACCAGACTGCGGTGCATGCAGATGGTACTTTTTAATTTGTTAGAGGGTTAGCAGTGCCATATTTTTGACAGCTGTTCTTGAGTTCCTTCACCACAAAGAAAAACTTTGCTAGAACCTGGTGTTTCGGGAGCGAAATTTGACACTCACATCCTCATTAGCTGCTTGTACTCTTTCTTAGATTTTAGTCTCCAATCCTTCTTTGTTATGAGCAGTATGCAGGCTGATGTTTTCCTCCAGAGGATTAAGGTGGAAAGTTAGTATACAGTTAAGTTTACCTGCTTTGAAGATACTATGAATATATGTGGAGTTTCAATGGGGCAGCTGAATATTTAATCATTAGGAATCACTAGGCAATAAATCAAACGTCTGGACTTGGATGCATCATCTGATATGCTTGATTTCAGACTTAACCTTCCTCATGGACTCCTGTCGTGAGAAATTACCTGGACTAAGTTCTTCATTTGAAGCAATCACAAACCGATCACAGAGCTTTTATGATTGTAAGATAATAGCAATAATAATAATAATAAAAAGATCATTGGCTTCTAGCAGTGGGCATGGACAATAAAAATATATTACTCTAGAAAAATAATCTTACCAAGTTTAGGTTTGATTACATGTTTGAGGTGGTATAGCGATTGAAAAGGCTGTTGCAAGGATGTTGGAGACTTGTGAGTTTGAAGGATTCTTTAAGATGTGTAGGGCTAAGGGAAGTCATCTATGTTTATGGGGAGATTTTCCTCTAGTTACAAGTGTTATCAGAACAATAGAGTAGCCAGTTGGAAACTGCACACTGTTATTTGCAATTGAGCTTATAAAATGGGGAAACATTATCTCTACCCTCCACCCACCCAGTCACCTGGTGGTCATCCCAGATCCTCCTTCACACTGGCTTTCTGTTTAATTCAGGGCCAAGAGCTGTTAATTCCTGGCTTCATTTTTCACCCTCTCTCCACCCACTCTGCCTCATCTTAGTTTGGACCTGCATCAGTTCTTGGTAGATTGTGGCAAAGGCCTCAGTCTCCTGAGTAGTTGGGACTATAGGCAGCTGCCAGAATGTCTGGCTATTTTTTTGTTGCAGTTTGGCTGTGGTTGGGTTTGAACCCACCACCCTTGGTATATGGGGCCGGCGCCCTACCCACTGAGCCATAGGCACTGCCTATATACTTTATTCTTAATAGATTTGACACGTACCCTTGCATTATGCACAATAGGGGAGGTCCCACTGATTACCCTCCCCCTACAACCTCCCCACTCCCCTCCTCTCTCCTTCATTCTGGGCTATAGTTGTGTTTTATCATTTGTAGAAACTGTGTAGAAACTGATTATATATTGGTTTCATAATAGTATTGAGTACACTGGATACTTTTCTTTTTTCTTCTAATCTTGACATATTTTATTAAGAAGAATATGTTCTAGCTCCATCCATGTAAACATAAAGTCTCCATCTTTTTTATGGTTGCATAATATTCCATGGTATACATATACCACAATTTTAAAAAGCTTCCGCACAGCCAATAATATAGTAAGTAAAGTAAGCAGACAGCCCTCAGAATGGGAGAAGATATTTGCAAGTTATGTTTCTGACAAAACATAACGTTTGGTAACTAGAATCCACAGAGAACTCAAACTAATTCTTAAGAAAAGAACAAGTGATCCCATGTCATTATGGGCAAATGACTTGAACAAAAGCTTCTCTGAAAGGCAAATATTTTAAAGAGGTTGAAGAATGAAGATGCTCTGGGCCAAGGGTGTGTATATATTGTTGTGGTAAAGGCCTTCAGTTTGTTCATGGTTTCCTTATACCTATGTCCCCGGGAAGTCCCCCTTCATGCTGACTCTGACCTTGACCAGGTAACTTGCTTTGGCCAGTGGTATGGTAGCAAATGTGAGACAGTCAGAGGTATAAGAAGTTCTTGAACGTTGGGGCTCATCCTCTTTTGTCACACATAGGGCCACTACTATGGCTTTCCCAGAAAGAAGCTTGATCTAGCCTGCTGGTTGATGAGAGACACGTGGCTGCATTACCCACATAGCTCCAGCCTACTGCACACCATCTTCTGGATGTCCCAGGCTAGCCAGTGCCCAGCTGCCCAGCCAGCTGACCACAGACCCATGAGCAAGCCAAGCCAATAGCAGCCAATGCTGGTCCATATTAGCAGCAGCACACAGCCTGCCCAAGACATGTGAGCAATAATAAATGGCTGTTATAGGAAGCCACTAAGTTTTGTATGGGGTGTTATGCAGAGAAAGGTAACTGATGCAAGGTAGCAAATATTACCTCCATTCTAGCTAGTCAGGACAGCATCTGGGAGACCAGATATTTCACTGGAAATGCTACTGGATGACTACTCAGCTTGGGGTATGGTGGGGAAAAAGTTGTCAAAAAGTAATTGATTTCAGCCTCGGGATGTTTGTCACTTTTGGTCCTTCAGTGTAGCTCATTCACTTTCAGAGGAAAGTAGGAAATAGAATAGTGGTAAGAAGATTTGTTGGTGCAGTTGAATGTGCTGGGGTTGGGACTCAGGAGCATAGAGTGTGGTGCCTAGGTGGAGAGGACTTTCGACGAAGGCCATCTCTCAAAGCTTTGGTGTTCTAAAGCTTTGGTGTTTTAAGAAACTCTTTTCTGAAGGTCATGGGTGCATCATGACTTACAAGGTCACTTTTTGCAGAAACAACGCTAAGAATTTATTCTGACTAATGCTCTGAAGTTGGTAAGGAATAATACAGAATACTTACTTTTAGTTTTTGCCTTTTAGAGTCATAACGCTGAATTTTATTCCATTTGTTTGTTTAACAAAGAGTACTTATTTCCTATAGGTACCAAGTATTTCCATTTGGTGCTAGAGGTACAAAACCTATTTTCTCAAAGTGTACGCTGTCCAGTAGGGTTGACAGAGAAGTGAACAGAACAGATATCTACAGAAAGAAATGATAAAGGTAAGGATAGCGTCTGTGGGGGGCACAGAAGGACCTAGCTTGGCCTATAGGTGAGGGTGAAGGGAAGGGTGGTTTTCCAAGAATAGGAGCTTGAGGCTTCTCATACTGTGGTCCTCTGGCTCAGCTGACTACAGAATTCAGTATAGGATGATGATATGGATAAATATTTAGGTACAGGATCCCCCCTTACTTTTAATTTATTTTTCAGAGTTGCTTTCTATTGAGTTTAAATATGTTTTTGATGGAGAAACACAGGTGTGCTAGATCAACCCCAGCCGGAGGACCAGAAAATGGGGTTACATCTTCCCCTGCCTCGTGACCAGAGGTACCAGGGCTTACAGATGTACCAGGGGTTACATCTTCACCTGCCTCGTGACCGGAGGTACCACAACCTGGCTGTTTGGCCACATGCTGAGCCTTGTGATTGCTTTGTTTTTCCTCATGTACATTTGGTTTCATATCTGAATTTCAAGAAGCCTTGCTGTGTGTCTTACAGTTGTGTGTGAAGGGTTTATAGCAGGTGCAAGTACTACCTTGTCTAATAAAAAGAGACAGCACATTTAAGGAGAAAGTTCAGGAAAAGTTATTTGTTAAAGATGTTTGTCATTTTGGAGGAGCTGCCCGGCTTTGAAACACTCTTCCTAAATGTGGGGAATTCATCAACATATGACACTTGGTGTAATCTCTCCCATTTTGAGAAGGTGAAAAATAAATTTGTCACCTGGAGGTTGCCCAGGGTTGCCCGGAGTTGCCCAGTCAGAGCAGTCCCTTGAGGATGTGTTCCATGGAACCAGTGATGTGAAGAACTAGTGGTCATGGGGAATTCTGCTCAGCTGTGGAAATTTACAACGTGCCGAGGCAGGAGGGGGGCAGTGTCTTGGAGTTAGCGATGTGAGAGACCCTGTTTTGTCTGAGACCTTGGACTGAGGTTGCAGGATAGTTCTCTGGGTGGCCTTGTTTCCCTGGGTGGCTGACCCAGTTTCTCCCTCTGTTCTTCCTTTGTAATAAGTCTCAGGAATAACTAGATTTTGCTAGGAATGCAACATCCTGAATAAGAAGGGACTGGCTGAGACAGCGAGGGCTTTGCTCCAGTTCCTTCTAGAAATGGGAGGTCCTCCAATGCATTGGCCTAGCAGTCCTATTTCCTGAGGGCAGGCTGCTTTCCAGGGGTCCTGTGCTGCAGCACAAGTGGGGCACATGCAAATGAGACTCCATCCACTCCAAGCAGCTTTCCTGAACCTTGGAGGATCAGCTCATCATAAATCCTAACTTCTGTTTTCACTTGCAATGTACCTGCAAGTCATAAACCCACTTCATGTATTATCACATGTTGTGTGTTCTGCTTCACTGGACTTGGGCAAGTAGTCAAAGTGAAGCCCAAGGCAGGGTGGGCTGAGTGGGAACCGGTGAACAGTGAGCCTGCTTCACAGTGGTCTGGTTGCTTGGTCTCTGTTTGGTCCTGTCTGTTCTCCAAGCCTGGATCTCTAGCCCTCCAGGCAACTCTAGGATCTGATATCCTTTCAGTGCCTTTATTTCCTTTAAATGAAGTAGTTACTTGAAAGAAAGGATGTCGACTGAAATACTTATTGAAGTTTTACTATAATTTTTATTTCATTATTTTATTTTTATTTTTCAAGACAGAATCTCACTCTGTTACCCTGGGTAGAGTGCCATGGTATCATCAGCTCACAGCAACCTCAACCTTGGGCTCAAGAGAGTAGCTGGGACTACAGGCACCCACCAATATGTCAGGCTAATTTTTCTGTTACTTTTAGTAGAGATGGGACCTCACTTTTGCTCAGGCTGGTCTTAAACTCCTGAGCCCTGAGCCATCCATCCACCTTGGCATCCCTGAGTGCTGAGATTGCAGGTGTGAGCTACCATGCTCAGCCATTATCATAGTTTTTTTTTTTAATTAAATCATAGCTGTGCACATTAATGCAATCATGGAGTGCAATGTGCTGGTTTTATATATAATTTGAAATATTTTCATCAAACAGGTTAACATAGCCTTCATGGCATTTTCTTCGTTATTGTGTTAAGACATTTGGATTCTACATTTAGGGTAAATTTCACATGTACCCTTGTAAAATGCACTGTAGATGTGGTCCCACCAATTACTTTCCCTCCATCCATCCTTCCCTCCCCTTCCTATCCCTTTCCCCATATTTTTGGGTTGTAATTGCGTTATAGCTTTCATATGGGCTATAATTGGGTTATAGCTTTCATAGTAGGGCTGAGTACATTGGATACTTTTTCTTCCATTCTTGAGATGCCTTGCTAAGAAGAAAAAGAAAGGTCAAGGTAGAGACTTCTCAGAGCAGCCTGGCTAATCGTATTACTGGAGGTTTTGTTGTTGAAAAAAAGAATCCAGTGTAGCTAGTTTTAGCAGTACAGGAAGTTAATTGACTCACAGAATCATTGGGAGGGTTGAAGAAACAAATCTGGGTTAAACTTCATGAAAAACTCTCCCAGGTTTCTCATTCTTTGTTTACTGTTTAGAATGCAAACCCCATGAAGGCAGTAACTCTGTTCTATTCCCTTAAATACTTGAGGCACCTAGAACAGTGTGTAGCACATGTAAGTAGTACTCAATGATACAATAATAATATACACAGGGAGAACTTTTGAATGAGAAAAACCAGAAAGAAAGCTATTTAGCCTATCTCCAAAGAAACTATTAGTTGTGGGTGACTTTTCTGAGTTGGGAAATACTTGGCTGTATGTCACAGAACTTGTAGGAATGCAGCCAATTGGACTCTACTGCCCAGTAAAGGGAACTATTTTTTTCTAAGAGGATGAATCAATACATCAATATTTAATATGTATAATTTAGGCCATCTCCCATGCAGAGGGTGACATGAATAATGTATGCTTTGGGTTGGTATTGCTTGAAAATTTTTATTAGGGGTTTCATAAATAGCTTAAACTCCTGAATTATGGAACTTGAGATAAGGCTGAACTGACTTAAACATTTAGATTAATTTGGACTGGGTAATAATACCTAAAGTTTATCAATGATGATGACTTTTTTATAGATTCTGGGAAGAGTTGGAGAAGGTTAGACATGTAGGGAAACCAGGGGAGAAAGGGTGTGACAATCTGGACTTCACATGCATTCCCCATTTAATAGGCTTGAGCTCTGAATTATTGTGTTAATTTTGACCTTTAAATTTTGATAGATAAAATAAACTCTTTGTTAGTGTGCTCTAGTACATACTGTGATTCTGATTATCAATATTTTTGCAAGATAGCACATGCTTTTTGTTTTGTTAGTGTAATAGTAACGTGATTAGGTCTGTGGGAGCAGAAGAACCAGGACTGTATATAGCATGTTGTGTGTGCTTTATAAACATCACTGTCATTTTGGGAATATTGACAAAATGAGAGCAGAATTTTACAGGTGCTATAAAGCATTAGCTGGTCTCCAGTCGGCTTCCTTCCTTCCTTCCATCCTCCCTTCTTTCTTTCCTTCCTGCCTTCCACCCTCTCCCTCTCTCCTTTCCTTCCCACTTTCCTCTTTATTCCTTCTTTTATATAATTTTTAGTTCTATCCTTTTCTATATTAAAAACCCATAGACAGCAGCATATCTTAAAACCCAATTAAATTCATTCATGAAAAATTTTATTAAAAGAACATTTTAAAATCTACTCTAATTCATTTGGAGCCATGGGACTTGGAATAAGCCTGACACTTCTGTTTATAATAACTAACCTTTTATTGATAGACTTTGCAACAATAATCTTTTATTTAGGTAACTACATTTATACTCCAATAAATCCCACTTCATGTCAGTTCCTCCCCATGTCCAAATAAAAAGAAAAACAAAATGCTTCAAAGCTCTCATTATTTTGACAAAAGGATATTGCTGAAACAAGAACTCATCCTGAATAGAGAAATGAACTATTCGATTAATCCCACCCAAATTAGTAATTGTCTATTTGTAACATAGCTTTCATTTAAAAATGGATCATTTTTATCTGTCAGTAATGCAGGCTCAGAAAGAGATGGATTAACTTGTGTAGACAAAATATTTTGCTATGGCTGGAGAGCTGACTGGGACCTGCGGGCCATCTGAGATAGATCAATCAGCTCCCAGGGCTTCTGCTCAAGCAGGAGGGTCTCCTCCCCTGAGTCCCACCCATTTCACTATCCTAACAAGACCAAAACTGCATGCAAACTTGCAAAAGACTTGATAAGTGGAATTACAATAGATATGAAAGTATTCATTCAATTGTGTCCAATGGAGTTGTTTTCAAGTTGTAGATGGTTTCCTTCATCATTTCATTTTCACAACCATTTCACCACTTGTTCTGTTAATTCATGGTTTTCCCTTTTCTTACAGGGTCCAGGAAGCAGGGAGGCCAGGGCACGTGCTGCCATGAAGTCACGTGCTTGTCCAGGCGGCTCTTGCACTCTCTGTGGTCCTGTGTGTCCTTCAGCTCATCCACTGTTGTGTTCCATCCTGCTGGCTGCTCCAGCAGGCCCAGCCTCTCTCAGGATCATTCTTAGGCTGCTCTAGTCTGCACTGAAAGCATTTTATTCCTCCAGGAAGCTGCCTTGGGCCTTTTATCCTGGACACCCCATGCAGGTCTACTCACCTGCTCCAGCCTCATGCTAGAGTGTAATAGGAGGCACTGGTCACATCTCTGCTTTTGTCTTGCCAAGGTAATCGGGAATGCTTTTGATTTGTCTTCCATCCAGAATCCACCCAGGAGAGATGGGGTAGGGCTTAGGACCTCTTCCCACGGACACTCATTGGTGTCTAATTATCTTGTCTGCTTCCCAGCTTTCTTCTTCTTCCCTTATCCTGCCTCTTTTCTCTCTTTGGAGCTAGGAAAAACTGGCTTTTTTCTTGGTTGAGTACCCTTCACATCTTTCCTGTTCTCAACCTGGACTAGAGTTTTAAAACATTTGATTCTTTTATTCTGTGATTTCCTGAGGCAATGACTACTATGTGGTCTATTTGTGATAGGAAAGGGGGAGAGGAGTTTGAAACAGCCTGTCTCTAAATGTGCCAAAAGGTTACCCTGCTATGCTGGGATTGCTGAAGGCCCATGAAATCTACTCACTACTTTTATAGATCCAGTTCAGTTTTCAGCATTTTCCTTCACATGTCTTTCTGCTTATGAGTTCTGAATTCCTGAACGTCTAAAGTTATATCTGTAGTTCTGGTATGAGACATTTTGGTCACTAAGCATAAGAACTCATGATTTTGTTTTCCTTTCTAAATAACCCAATGCATTCCTTAAGCACAGCAACTATTTCTGGAGAAAATGATTTCTATAGCATTACAGTGGAAAGAAATAGTAATTTATGCAATTCTCCCAGTTAGCTTAAAACACTGGCCAGTGCAGTCCTACTGACAGAAGTGTCTTGTTTGACTGGGGGTGCAGAAAAGAAAACCTGAAAGCGATTGTTTTAGTCTATTTGGGCCGCTTTAACAAAAAAACCTTAGACTGGGGTGATGGGTTGGGCCACATCTATGGTGCATATTTTTATCTATAATAAAAAAAAAAAAAGAAAAGAAATAAAATAAAATAAAATAAAATAAAAAACCTTAGACTGGTTAATTTGTAAACAATGGAAATTTAATTTCTCATAGTTTTGGAGGTTGGGAAGTCCAAGATCAAGGTCAGCATGTTCAGTATTTAGGGAAGGCTCTCTCTCTGTTTCTTACAATGGCTCCTCGTGCCATATCCTCTTGTGGCAGAAAGGGAGGAAGGGTGAGGCAGCTCCTTTGAACCTCTTTTATAAAGCCTCTAATCCCATATATGAACACAGAGCTCTCATGATTTAAGCACTTTCAAAAGGTCTCACCTCTTAATGCCATCACATTAGCGATTAAGTTGCAACCCATAAATCTTGGGGGGACACCAGCGTTCAC
Source organism: Loris lydekkerianus (assembly GCA_963574355.1). NCBI lineage: Eukaryota > Metazoa > Chordata > Mammalia > Primates > Lorisidae > Loris > Loris lydekkerianus. The sequence continues at coordinate 30,490 of CAUYPK010054673.1, forward strand.
ACCATGAGCAGTTCACTCATGAGTGAGATGAGTTGGACTGCCATATGTACAGAAGGAAGGGGCATGTGGAGGTTTGGCAAATGACAGGGAGACCACGAGTGGGGATGGAGATTTATTTATGCTCAGTTTTAGAGTGCCCAGTAAATGTTGTGCACTATTTTTACTTGGCTCTGAATTTTCTTCGACTGTCATCATGGCTAGTAGCATTTGCCAGTTTAAGGATACAGTGACATGTAAACATGTGGTAGAAAACACTCTTTACCTAGACACCCTCCACTCATAAGCAATTTATGACTTAATATCTAGGATGATGTTCAGGTCTGTTAAAGGATATGTTATCCCATGGCACTTGCTTAAGATGGTAAGGCAGATTTTATTCAAGGGGAGGCCATGAAGTAGGTTTAGGGACCACCACAATGGAGTCCTGAAGTGCAGGAGAGGGATTGGGTTCAACTCCCAGGAGGCAAGTGATTTATAAGCAAGGGGCAGGGTTGGGGTCAGTGGATGGAGAATTACTGAAAGGAAACATCCAGAACAGGTGGGTTTCTTGCATTCTTGCTGAAAGCAGGCCAGGGTGACAAGGAATAGAGGGTGGTCAGACACTAAGGGTGGAGGACTTCCCTAAAATAGACTCAGCAGGATTCTTGCTCAAACAGGATTCTATAAAGGTCGACAGGGAAGTCCCAGGATGGGCCTCCTCAGAAAGAACTCAGAATCCTCATTCAAGTCTGGTCAAAGACAGTCTTTGTCAGACATAGGCCATGTAGATAAAAAACAAAGGAAATTAACTAAGGCACAGGTGGAAGTTTAAGTGACATTTACTGAAGGCCCCCTGACTGTTTAAGGGTTCAGCCCCTCCTAACAGAGAATGGCTCATAGTCAAAGTCATGTAACTAGATGGTGTATTTTTAGGGACAGTTGTGCAGAAGTGAGATTGGAGGACAAAGGGTGTGATCTAATGGTAGTGAAGGGGTGTGTGTGTGTACGGTGAGGGGGTGGATACATAGCAAGGCCTGTTTGATCTGATTCTTCTTACAATGGCTCCTCGGGTGTTGGCAAGACTCCTCGGAGTGGAGGTCTTAAAGGTTTACTTTCAGGCAAGTAGGTCAGAAAATTCTTTTATGACCTTGTTTTAGGGGAGAAGGGCAGGAATAGGTCAGAGTGACTTTCCTGCTTCTAGAACTGTCTCAGTTTCCTTTAGGTTAAAATACTGAGTATGTATTTTGTGATGTGTTCTCTGCACTTCATCAGTCAGAAGCTGAGGACTCACATCTCCGTTTGGAGGGGAAAGTGAGATCACAGGCACAGTCACAGAATGAGCCTGTCCCTCTCCAGTTTTGAGGTTTCTAAGGAATGTCACTTGTGTTCAGCACACCCAGCTACCAGGAAACAGCCTCCCCCTCCCCCTCATAACTGTAGGAATACTTCTGGTTGCTGATGCCAAAACACAGCAGAAGCAGCACTTCCAGGCTGACCAAAGAGCCAGCTCCTGGTGCTGCTGCTTCCTCCACCCTGCGGGAGCACCGGGGAATTGCTGCTTGTTTTCTTCAGACCACTATGTAAGACAGATACCAAAATAAAGCACGTCACAGGATATTTTTGGTTTCCCAGTGCATATAAGAGGTACCATAGTCCATTAGTGTGAAATAGCATTATGAAAAACAATGTACCTACCTTAATGTAAAACCTCTTCATTGCTAAAACATGCTAACAGTCACCTAAACCTTCAGTGAGTCATAATCTTTTTTCTGGTAGAGGGTCTTGTGTCGCTGTGGGTGGCTGCTGGCTGATCAGGGTGGTTGTTGTTGAAGGTTAGGTTGGCAGAGGCAATTTCTTAAAATTCTTATTTTCACAATGAATTCTTCATTTTAACAATGAAGTTCACCACATTGGTTGATGCTCATCAAAGATTTCTCTGTAGCATGTGATGCTGTTGATAGCTTTTGACCCTCAGTAGAACTTCTTTCCAAACTGGAGTCAGTCCTCTAAACCCTGCCATGACCTCATCCGTGAAGTCGATGTAATGTTCTAAGTCTTTTGCTGTCATTTCTACAATATTGGTAGCATCTCCAACAGGAATAGTTTCCATCTCAAGAAGTGACTTTCTTTGTTCATCTGTAAAAAACAGCATCTTGTCCATTCAAGTCTGATTATGAGAATGCAGCAATTCAGTCACATGTCCAGGCTGCACTTAGAATTCTAGTTGCCTTCTTATTCCACCACATCTGCAGTTACTTTCTTTGTGAAAGTCTTAAACTCTTCAAAGTTTTCCATAAGATTTGGAATCAACTTCTAAACTCCCGTCAATGTTGATATTTTGACCTCCTCCCATCAATCACAAATATTCTTAATGGTATCTAGAATGGTGAATCCTTTCTAGAAGGTTTTCTAAATTACTTTGCCCAGATCCATGGAGCAGTCACTATCTACAGCTGCTTCAGCTTTACAAAATGTATTTCTTAACTAATAAGACTTGAAAGTCAAAATTACTCATTGATCCCATGGCTGCAGAATGGATTCTATATTAGCAGACACCAAACAATGTTAATCTCCTTGTACATCTCCATCAGAGGTTTTGGATGACCGGGTGTATTATCAATGAGAAGTAATATTTCAAAAGGACTCTTTTGTTCTGAGAAGTAGGTTTTAATAGTAGGCTTAAAAATAGGTGGTATTCAGTTATATTGTCAACAGATACGCTGTTATCCAGGCTTTGTTTTTGCATTTCTAGAACACAGACAGAGTTGATTTAGCATAATTGCCCCCCAACCCCCCCCCCTTTTTTTTTTGTTGAGACAGAGTCTCACTATGTTGCCCTCGGTAGAGTGCTGTAGCATCACAGCTCACAGCCACCTCAAACTCTTGGGATTAAGTGATTCTCTTGCCTCAGCCTCCCAAGTAGTTGGGACTATAGGCACCCACCACAATGCCCAGATTTTTTTTGTTGTAGTTGTTTAGCTGGCCCAGGCCGGGTTCAAACCCACCACTCTTGGTGTATGTGGCTGGCGTTATAACCACTGGGCTATGGGTGCTGAGCCATTTGGCATAATTCTTGAAGGCCCTAGGATTTTCAGAATGGTGGATGAGCATCAGCTTCAACCAAAAGTTACCAGTTGCATTAGCCCCTCACAGAAACTCCTGTCCTTTGAAGCTAGGCATTGTCTTCTCTCTAGGTTATTTTATCTTCACTGAAAGTCTGTTGTTTAGTAGTTTTCTAAATTACTTTGCCCAGATCCGTGGAGGAATCACTATCTATGGCAGCTACAGCCACCTTCATCAATGACCTTAACTAGATCTTCTGGATAACTTTCTGTAGCTTCAACATTGGCTCTTGCTGCTTCATCTTGCCCTTTTATATTATGGAGGGGGCTTCTTTCCTTAAACCTCAAGAACCATCCTCTACTAGCTTCCTCATTTCTCTCATATTTCACAGACTCGAAGAGAGTTGGAATGTTGTGGCTGGTTTGATCTTCTGTCTAGACCACTGAAACTTTCTCCCTGTCAGCAATAAGGCTGTTTCACTTTCTTACCATTCATGCGATCACTGGAGTAGCACTTTTAATTTCCTCTAGGAATTTTGCCTTTGCATTCACAATTTGGCTAACTAGTGCAAAAGCTCCAGCTTTTCAGCCTATTACAGCTTTCAATATGCCTTTCTTACTAAGCTTAATGATTTCTAGCTTTTGATTTAAAGTGAGAAACTTGTGCTTCTTTCACTGAGTCTTATAGGCTATTGTGGGGTTATTAGTTGGCATAATTTCAATATTGTTGTGTCTCAGGAAATAAGAAGGCTGGAGTAGAGTGAGAGAGATGGGGGAACAGCTGGCTGGTGGAGCAGTCAGAACACATACATATTAAGTTTGCTGTCTCATATGGTTGTGGTGTGTGGTGTCCCAAAGCAATTACATAGTAACACCAAAGATCACTGATGACAGACCACTGTAACAAATATAATAATAATAAAAAGTTTGAAATATGGTAAGAATTTATGATCATGATCGAGAGACATGAAGTGATTACATGCTGTTGTACAAATGGTGCAATAGACTTGCTCCATCAGAGTTGCCTCAAACCTTCAATTTGTAAAATGTGCAATTATCTCTGAAGCACAATAACGTGAACACAATACAATGACGTAGGCCTGTACCTGCTGCTTTGCCATACACCTTTTCCCTGCCCCAGGAATTCCTGCTGGAATCTTTGAGAATTCAGGTCACCAACCCCTTTTTCTCTCTGATACTGTGCATTGAACTTGTGCTTGCATTAAACATGTGTATCTCACTGTTGAGATTCATTTATTTCCCAGGAGGTTCCACCCACTTACTCAATCTCTAAATGTTCCTTATGACTCAATAATAAAAAAAAAATAATAATCAAACACTTAAATTCAAGCAGGAAACTTCCAGTATATAAACACTTGCAGGCTTGAAATCTTGTGACAATATTTTTAAAAATTCTATGAAAATCCTATCTATTAATTTTTAAGTCATTAACTAAATTAAAAGATACTCTCCAGAGTCTCCTGACCCCTACTTATCAGCAATTGGCCACAACTTATATTTAAATCCCTATTAAGTAGTTCTAAGATCTAGGATTTGTTAAAAGGAAATGAGAACTCAGCTTTATCAGAAAATAATAAAACTAATAAGTAGTTATTTACATGTGCATAGACCTTGATTGATTTTTTAATAGGTGTATATGGGTTCAGGATGTGAATTGAATAGATTCTATCAATAACTGCTCGGCATTTCAGAAATGAAATGAAATTCTTTCTATTCATAAATGCAAGCTTTGTTGCTGTAACAAAAGCCAAGTAATTGCAGGATCAACAATGAGAGAACTTGTGCCTGTGAGTGAGAAATATTCAGAGATAATAAAGAAGAATTCAGTAAGAAATGTGCAGGGGTATTTAAGAAGTTGGGAAGACACTGTTTATTCATGTATTTACTTGTTTAGTTAAAGAGGGTCTTCAATAACCTCAAGACTAATACATGTGGTGGTCTGATGTTTGGGGGGGAGGGCAGGTGGTGAGTGTGTGGGTGTGGCTGATAAGATCTCTGTGGCTGAAGTGTGAAAAATGGAGAAATGGATTGCAGAGGGGATGCTATTAGGTCATTTCAAAAGTTTTGTCTGTTTTTATGAGTCTACTTTAAACTGTAATGTCTCAGTGAATATTTATTCAATTTAATCGAAATAAGTGCCATTTGAATCAGTGCACTTTTGCCAACGTAACACAAGTCGATTAATTCTGTCGGTATAAAAATTGGGTGCTCAGGATTCGATGAAGTCAACGAAGGCTGTTTTTGCTAGGTCCTGATTGGCAAAGGTTCTACTGGTGAGAAAGTTATCGAAGTGCTTGAAAAGATGGTAGTTGGTTGGCGAGAGGTCTGGGGAGTATGGTGGGTGGGGCTCAATTCCTTTAATTTTCGGACAGTGATTTGTGAGACGTGGGGCCGGGCGTTGTCGTGGAGCAGGATCGGACCTCTTCTGTTGACCAGGGCTGGCTGCTGCTGACGCAATTTTCGGTACATTTCATTGATTTCCTCACAATAGGACTCTGCTGTGATGGTCTGGCCTGGTTGCAGAAAGTTATAGTGAATCACACCAGCCGCTGACCACCATACAGTAACCATGATCTTTTTGTGGTGGGATTTTGCCTTTGGGAAGTGCCTGGGTGGCTCATCGGTGTCCAACCACTGTCCT
>CAUYPK010054676.1:0-35821 GCA_963574355.1 Loris lydekkerianus
GTAGCTGGGACTACTGACAGCCAGTAGTCACTGACTGCCACGATGACTGTCTGGTTAGTTTTGCTATTTTTAGTAGAGATGGTGTCTCACTCTCACTCAAGCCAGTCTCCCATCTCAGCCTCCCAGAGTACAGGGATTACAGGTGGGAGCCACCATGGCCTTGGCCTACTGTTTGTTTTTAAACAAATTTTAACACAGCAGTATCAGAGAAATCTAAATATGCTTGACTAGGTATAGACACACACAGAAATGTAATGTTTTGACATTTCAAAGGGCTATGTTTTTCCACCATACAAAAAACAAAAGAGGGAATTGTTGGGCCCTGCCATGTGCCTGAGGCCGAGTGCAACTTCCAGAGCCTGACTAGAAGCAAATTTATCGAGCTACTTCTGCGTAGCAATGACTCAGCAAGGCCCGGCCTGAAACTGCCTCTACCTAGATACAGCCTACATGGTACCATGCCACTGGCCCGACCCTGTCACACACCTCATACCCCGCCTTCTTTCCCTGCCCCTTCCCCACGCTCTATATAAGTGGCTGCTTGATGCAATAAAATTGAGTTCCTGCTTAAAAAAAAAGAAATGAAATCAGAAAGAAAGAGCAAAGAGAGGGAAGGAGGGAGGGGAGTGGGGCTTTGGTGTGTGCCACACCTTTTGGGCGCAAGACATGATTGTAAAAGGGACTTTACCTAAAAAATGCAATCAGTGTAACCTTGTTTATTGTACCCTCAATAAATCCCCAACAATAAAAAATAAAGAAATAAAAAAAAAAAAGTTGAGTCACATATCTTGAAGTGCATATGTACAATACACTCAAATATCATGACTTTGTATAAAAGTTGCCCAGTAGTTAAGCAAAAATAGGAAACATGTTTCCAACTACCTTATTATCCTGGATTCCCTGGATGTTTTATATCACAAAGGTAATATGTGGATAATTTGTTAATGTTTTAGAAGTTTTGATGGGCCAGTAGACATGGACCAGCCAGGCAGGTGCTGTGGGGGTGGGGGCTAAAATCCAGCTTGAGCCCCTGGGGGTGGCACGTAGGCTCAAAGGAACACAAAGGCTCCGGAGTTAGTGGCCTGATTAACTTTTTTCCATGCTCTTCCTAGTGGTAGCTATAAACCAAGGCAGAGGATTAAAATGGACAAGGCAGTAGATTAAAATGTTGCCTTCTCAGATGGCTGCTGACCTTGGATTTCTCCAATCCTCTTCCTGACCACAAAAGGGGCACGTGAGCTCGAGGGCTCCAGCAGGCGCAGAGACACATTCCGTTTCCTAGGTTTTGCATGGATTGCCTGCCAAGAGGAGAAGCTGGACTTTTGCCACTGTATTTCATACCTTGGTGATGTATTTTAGACAATTATTAAAAACCACACTGTCATGGTATGCTAGTACGTTGTGGGTACTCAATGCATATTAAATTGCAACAATAACTCGGAGTAAGTCCATTTGGTCTAAGTTTCTTCAAGGAAAGGCATTAGTAAAAGGCTGCAGTCACTGTGAAGAGAACATGAACTCTTCTCGGCCACTGTGGCTTTGCTGTGAGTTACCAACTAGTTATGCTACCAGTTAATAGTCAGAATCCATACACCAGGGAGATTTTAAATTTAGTTTGGATGGAGCATTAACAAAAGGACTCTAATTTCAGAAAACACCTTCCCCAGGTATATCGCTTCTCCACTTGCCCACTGCCTGCCCAGCTAGGCACGGGCATTTCTTTCCTGGTCTAGCGCTAACACTTCTGCAGCCAGGACAGGCGGGTGTTATTTTAATGCTCACTTAGTTTTTGGTCCCTCTGCTTTCCAGCAGGAGGTCCTTTAGCACAGATTACAATCATTATTTTTCATAATGGACACTTGTCACCTATGGACCAGACTGAGACCACTAACTGAATTTTTTGTAGGTCACCACGTGGCAAGAACTAGTGCTCACTCTTGGGCCACACGGCCGTCCTTTCACCCTAGTCTTTCCCGCTCACAGTCACAATCCTCTGTGGACACGTGTGTAATGGTGATACCACTTTGGAAAGAAGAAATCGGGAGTGTGCATAAGGATTTCCATGATTATTTTTGGAAGACAGCCGCATTTTACTGGATTATTTCCACAGTATATCGTGGTAAGCGTGTAATGTGGAATATATTTTAATTGCTGTGATGTAAATGAGACTTTGGGGTCACGTTAGGGAGTGTTAACTGGAAGATCCCGCTCTGACTTTAGCGCGCCTGCAGGCCTTTTAAATTGTTATGGGAAATCACAGATTTCAATTGAGTAGTTTCAACACTGAGCTCCCCTAAGGCTTATTACACTTTGGCAACATGATGCCAATTTCAACTAATGTACATAATGCCTTTTGCCTCTCATATCTTCTCTGCAGAACCTTTCTAGAATGTACACTTGAAAATCATGAAATCCTAGGCAGGTGAAGAGCTATACCCCAGCTGCTATCACCATCATGTCACTGGCAGAAGTCCTCAGACGCTACAAGCTTTGCACAGAAGGGGTTCAGAACACAGAAGTATCAACATAAGGTGCAGTATTAATAAATAGCAATAAACAATTATTATCGTTTATAATAATAACAACAATAAACGAATTATTATAATGTAATTTCCAGTTCAAGCATTTTGTTATAAACTCTCCTTAAGAAGTGCATCCAAGTCTGGGTGCAGTGGCTCACGCCTATAATCCCAGCACTCTGGGAGGCTTAGGAAGGTGTATTGTTTGAGCTCAGGATTTTGAGACCAGCCTAAGCAAGTGTGAGACACTGTCTCTACTAAAAACAGAAAAACTAGCCGGGCATGGTGGTAGATGCCGGTAGTCACAGCTACTCAGGAGGCTGAGGCAGGAAGATCACTTGAGCCCAGGAGTTTGAGGTTGCTGTGAGATATGATGCCTCAGCACCATACCCAGGGTGACAGAGTGAGACTCTGTCTCAAAAGAAAATGCATCCAAATAACTCAAAGATTCAAGCAGTAAATATCTATTTACTTATGATAATAGCATACATATAAAACGCAGTACAATTCATAAACATTTTCACATATGTTCTCATAGTAGCTGTATAAACCTAGTTCGGAAAACATCTTTCAAATGGTGGCAGGGCTCACAGTCATATCAGAGGGCAGGAGAAGGGACCTTCCTTCTTCTCCTGAGGTACGTGAAGCACAGGTCTGTGTAACTTATGGTGCTAAAGGGAGAAAGGTCTCCCTGGTCCTCACCACCTGGGCAGACAGAACCCGGCCCCACCAGCCCTTCTCCTGTGGACACTGCTTCTGCCTTAGGCATGTCTCCCAACTGGCTTGAGTCATAACCCCTTTGGTCAGCTCTGCAGAATTTAGGGAGTTAATCCTACTGTTGTCAGAACTCCTTTCCCTTCCACCACTCCCAGCAACCACTTCCTTGGAAGTCCTTCAACCCAAGCACGAAACAGGCTTCTGGTAGTGAAAAGGGACAAATTATGGCTAAAACGTTGGCAGGCTGAATGCTATCAAAATGCAGGTTCTGGATAAATCTCTTCCATGTCTCTATGGATGGCTTACCACAAGAACGTTCATTAGCCTGATCACACTTAATTTTCTCGTTCAACCAGTTCTCCAGTATAGTGTTCATTGCATACTCTGAAATACTAAACGCTAATTTTGGTGGCACATTGAAAGAAAGAAAAAACTGAAAACAACAGGGAAAAGTCTTACACAATTTTATCTTGCAATTATTTCTGCAGTAAACCAATGCCTAACGGTGTCAATGAAAAAATAAAAGCAGTTGCACTCACTGGCCTTCAGGACTCATTATTAAAAACTGGTTGGTTCTCGGTTTGTTTGTATTTGCTGAGCTGTTTATTGCCTGGACTACATCCTCTTCCATACTTCCAGGGTCGAATGTGTACATATTTTAGTAAACATCTGAGAAGTTCTGGAACTGATCTAAATAGTCTAATACTCAGTGGTGGCCAAAAGCAATATGTTTACAACCAGCACAGCTCCAGCCTTCCAAAGCCAGACCCCACCTCTAGCTGTGTCTTCCTGGTGCAGGAAAAAGAAAGAAGAGGAGAAACGAGGAGAGGAGAGGAAAGGAGAGAGGTGGAGGGGAGAGAAGGGAGGAAGAGAGGAGGGAAGGAAGGAGGGAGGCAGGAGAGAAACCACCTTGACAGATCCTTACCACTTTAGTGCTGCCTCTCATTCATGTGCAGCACACAACTCAGTCAAGGCACTGTGATTGAAACTAGGGCAGGGCACTCGTAGGTCTACACAGCCCCACCAAACCTCCGGTCGTTATCCATCCCAAAACAGTTTTAAACTGTGTCATTCCCCTCCCAGATTAAATTTATTTTGGATACAGCGGTTGAGAGGCAGGCAGGTTGTTGAGACTAAGTTATATTGTGCTGCAATTTTCTATTCAACTACTCCTCATCTTTCTCCACTTCAAAATTCAGTCACTTCCACGGAAAAATCTGCTCTGATGTTGTGTCCATTTGTGTCCTGTACATAATAGGTCTTCAGTAATCAATAATTATTCCTGATTTGTGTGAATTTTGATGAGACAGGAGAGTTTAATAGAAAAATAAATTAACTTTTAAGAGAAAAGATGGTGTAATACTGTCTGCAGTCCAGCTCCTACTTGCTTCTCAGATTTAGTTCATTTGCGTTGTGGTATTTTTTTACACATGCCAATCCCCTGTAGTCTTCTTAATCTATTTCAAACTTTCCTCTTGAATAATAGGAACATGATGACCTAGCAAAAAACCTATTGTAACAAAATCATGCTAGAACATTTATGTCTTCGTGACTTTTATTATGGTAAAATTTATATCTGGAAAAAATAATGGTTGAGTAGAATATTCTAATTATAATTATACAACATAAAAACAAAAGGGGAAACCTTCAAATTAAAAATTAAGCCATTAAAAATTACTGCATGCAGTTAATCTAAAGATTCTACAGTCCTGGAGTGCCTAAAAGGTTGCCGCATAGAAAGTAGGAGTGTTATGTTCTTAGTTAAAATGTATTGAGTACTTGCTAAACATTTATTTTACGCACATTATCTCATTTAATTTCTACAACAAACCTATGAGGTTGGTTTTCTTATTAGCTCCTTTTACACGTAAGGGAACCCAAACTCAGAGAATTAAGCCTCTCACCCAAGACGACACACCTGTTAAATAGCACAGCCAGGGCTCAAAACCAGATCTGTATGACACAAAATTTGTAAGTTTGATAATGACACTGTGTTGACTCCCTGGGGACAAGTACACCAGTCCCACGAGGGAAAATGAAATGATGGGCAATATCATTTCTCATCTTTTACTGTGAAAGTTTGGTCATCTGCCCGTAGCAGAAATACTACTCTTTTATCATAATATTGCTCAGAGGGCTTTGGTAAAACCCTGGCACCTGCTAGCACGCCGTGGAACAGTCCCAGCACAGCAGCCAATGTGCGAAATTGCAGAGCCGAAAAGGCCAGTGCTGGGACATCAGCACCAACGCAAATCATTTCAGCTCTAATTTTGCTACTGAGTAGCACCAAGAAGGATCTATATTAATTTCAACAAGTTATGTTTAAAGGGAAAACAAATCCCACACATGGTTTATGGCACCATGTATGAGAGAAATGGGTTTCATGAAATTACGATTGGTTCCCATCCTGAGAACGCTGCAATTCCCATAACTAATCACCCATAAAACCTATTACAAACAAATACTAAGAAAAACTCAAAAAGCATAGGAGAGTGATGAAATTTCCACCTCGATAACTGATAAAGTGAGATGTATCAAACATCAGCTGAGCTGGAAAAGTGACAGGCTGTGAAGAGGCGCTTAGCATGATACGTGGTCAGGGCCCTCCATTAGTCAAAGAGGTGACTGAACACATGGGTGTTTGGGGCCTTCCTACCTGCAAGCTCCCTTCCTATCCAGAGAAGGAGCATTCCCAACACCAGCACTCTCAAGGAAAAACGACTAGTCCCAGCATTCCATCTGAACCTTAAGAAAGCCCCGATTATCCTTCCACTTTTGAATTAAATAAAAAATAGATTTATCATGTGCTCTTTAAATATAATTTAAAGAACCAGTGTCTTGGCTTCAAGTTTTATATCTTCTTTTATCATTGCTTTGGGGCAACCCTAATTAATGATGGGTCTATTTAACTTTTAAAGAAAAAGACCTTCAGTTTTGTTAAAAGGAAAGTATTTCCTACAAAAAAAAAAAAAAAAAAAAAGAGCACTACATGTCACAGATTATCAAATATCCTGTGCCATACACCTTACTTTTAAAACATTCAAAACACAAACTCTCAGCAAAGCTGCTCTGCCTCCTGCACACTGGTGGAAGCTTCATGACGTTATATGGAAGAAAGATGTGACTGAGAGAGTGAAATCACAGACAGTGACCCACAGCCAGCAGCAGCTGTCACGTCCCAACCACGGAGGCGTCTTTAACACAACTCACACCTTCCACGGGCATCAATATCAAACTAAAATGCTAAGTCCCCCTTTACAAAGGAAATCATATTCAAATTGCATGCATGAGGGAAGGTGAGGCAGGGCGTCACAGTGGGGAAAGGCCACTGGCAACAATCCATGGACAAATTTTTAAAAAAAGAAGTCTTATAATTGATTGATCAATTGATTGGATTTTCTTTTATGTAAAATTTTGGCAACATAGGCATTCTTTCCAGTAAAAGACATTAACCCAGATGCTCTAAAATAGTTGGTCAGTAGGGTGCATAAAACAACTTATCGGTCTTTAAAAGAAAATGTTATTAGTCAAGTGAGTCACTTTGGGCCGGCCTCTTTTGTTTGTTCCCCACCATGATATGGAAACTCATGAGGCAGACGCAGGTGCTGGGGCAGTGCAGTGATTCAGAGCTTGCCCTGCACTCGCTGGCTGTTTATCTTTCTCAGCACAGGCCCACAAACTCCCGGCTTCAGAGTTGTACACGACATGTGCTCTCTGTGCCACGGTGCACCGGGTTGTCACTGAAAAGGCAAATTGCCTTTTATGGCTGTGCATGCTCAACTTCCTCTGTCATTACAAAAGGAGCGTATTTAAAAAAAAAACACACACACAAAAACAAAAAACTATGTCATCTGCAAAAAGCCAGTGGTGTGTTCTATTGTAGATAGTGTCAGAAGAAACTCCTCGCCTCTGAGGAGTCCAGGAGTGGGAATTTTCAAGATGCTCTTAAATGTGCATTTCTTTTTCATTTAATTGATTATTCATGAGTTTAAAATAATTAAAGAGAAAAAAATCGGAAATTGACAGTAATATTTTTCTTGCTAACCTCAATTAACTTCAGCCTCTCTTCTAAATCTCATCATGCTACTTGTCAAAACGGAACCTTGTGCTGAACGAAGGGAGAGGCGGGGGAATGGATGGAATAAAAGCTAACAATATAGGGGAAAATGTATTTATTTATTTTTTTACCAATATGACGTTAAAAATACAAACAATTTCATACAGGTGAGCTCAGATGAATTTATAGTTTGGTTGTATTTTTCAGTAAAGAAAGGAAGAAATTTGGGGGCATATCCGTATATGGACGGAATGTCATAAGCTCTGGATGGCATACGGGTTGGCATATGGACTGAGAAATTTGGGGGCATATCCTTATATGAACGGAATGTCATAAGCTCTGGATGGCATAAGGACCTCTATCTATTGAAGAAGTTCTGCCCAAGTGAGGGGCTTTTATAAAAGTCAAAGGGATAATATGATGGATGAATAGTGAACTGTGGCCTGTTAAGAATCATCCTTGCTATGGAGGTTAATATGCACAAGAAAGTCCTCTTCTTTTTTTCCTTCAGATGTATATTTTTTTCTTTATAAAGGATAGATTTATAATTCAAAAGCAACAGAAAGCTAATGAATGAACAGAACACTTTTCCCCCCTATAAATCATAGCTGGGCTCAAAATAGCAGGCTAAGAGAGATCAAAGGTCATTTCAGCACAAAATAAAGTCAATTATTTTGGAATCCATCATTGCACTGAATTGAAATGGAAAGTCTGTTGTGTTTCCACTCTTTTTCAAAATCCCACTGTTTTTGCAGCAGGCTGGGAAGATGCTGAAGGATTGTGGAGAATCCTCAGCCTTCTAGTGGCTGAGCTTGCAGCTCTAGAAGTCACCGGCAGCAAACATGCCCAACTAGCTAGAGAATTCCACAGCCCAGAAAGCGAGAGATAAAGATTCTCTTCCAGAGTGTAGACACACAGCACTTTGGGAAAGACTGGAGATTTCACAGCAGCAAATGTAAAGCAGGAGAAAACTCATCTCAGCTCACCAGGGTTGACACACCCTCAAGCCCAGGGTGTGCAGGAGCCCCCACGAGGCGTCCACTTCACTGTCAACAACAAAATCCTCCAGGAGTCTCATGCTGTTGGCAGACCTGGGCCTGGCAATATGGACCCAACAACTTAATGTTAAAATTTGGGGTGTCAGACCCCATAGTTCCATATAGAGAAAAGAAAAAGCCAAGGTAATTTCTGTCCCCTTTTCAAATGTATGGACTAAGAGGCCAATTGTCACTTTTCAGCAGAGGTTCCCTCCTTCCCTTTCTTTTTTTCATTCTTCCTCCCTTCTTTCAGAAAAGAAATTATTTTGGTAAAAAATGGTCTGCTTGAATATAACAGGTCTTTCATTCTCTGCAGATCAAAATGGGAAATAATCAACTTGCTTGTAGTGCGAAGGCAGGCAAGTCCTAGACACAGTGGGCTGGCTCTCTCTAACCCCCCGACACCCCTCTGTCCTTTGTACCCTCAGCCATCAGTCATTTTAAGTCACGTGACCTCAGCAGTCCATTAACTTACTTGTCTCATCTCTACAATGGGGATAATAACACCTTGCCTTTCTGGAAGTAAAGGATTGGTCTCAATGATTTGCAGGGGACTGCTATCTCTAAGATCTATAATTTAGAGATTTCTCAAAGATAGTGTCCTTTCCTAATTTCTATGACCTTGATCCACAGCAAAATGTCAACTTTCCTATGTAAGAGGCACAAATAGGGGCAGCCTTATGGGCCACCTTCTGTTCTCCCTTTTTAAGATAAAAACTTGTTTCCTCATCTTGTATTTTATAAATTATCTCTGAATCTAAATTCTCCACTTAGAGAAACACAGGCTTGTCTTTCCTCTCTTTGTTCTGTTCTTATTGTGGGAGTCTGTAAAGTTTGACTTCAGCATTTCAGAAAGTAGCCAACGAAGAAGACACTTTGAATTACCAACCTAGTTTTACAAAGAGATGTATGAAAATGTCATTGCTTGAATCTTTTTTTTTTATTTTCAACAAAGTGGATGTTAATAACTAAGGGAAACCAGTGCTGTTGAAATTCTGTCATAGAGTATTAGATATCCAGTGTTTTAATGCCCTATTATTCTTTGGATCTCGAATAAGCCCCAGAAAGGTGGTTTCCAGCCGTTCTATTCTCAGCTCCACCTCTCCGTCTCCACCATCTCCATGAGTCCGTCCTGCAGCTGCCGGCCTCTGCCTCTTCCTTTAATGTGCTTCAGTCATCGGAGCACCAGTGTTTGGGGCCTTTGCTTTGATACTTCTTCCTTTCAGCCCTCTGATTCGCCTGTATGCCTTGTTATTTCTTTTCTGCACTTCCCTGAACAATCTTTTAGTCTCTCAATCTGAGGTCCATTTTTATTTAATGTTTTAGTATCCTTTCTGCTTACTATCAGTTTCCTTATGACAAAAGAGTAAAAGGCAGCATGTGAAAATGCTCTTCCTACTGTAACAGAAGGAGTACAACAGAAAATCACACAACCTGAGCTGGGCATGGTGGCGGGCAGTCCCAGCTACTCAGGAGGCTGAGGCAGGAGGATCGATTGAGCCCATGAGTTTGAGGTTGCCGTGAGCTATGAAGACACCACAGCATTCTACTCAGGGTGACAGAGTGAGACTTTGTCAGAAAAGAAGGAAAGGAAAGGAAAGGGAAGGGAAGGGGAGGGGAGGGGAGGGGAGGGGAGAGAAGAGGAGGGGAGGGGAGGGGAGGGGAGGGGAGGGCAGTACATCAGTTGGAAATAAGCACTCCACTTTCAGGGTGGGGGTATAATCCAGATTCACAACAGTTCAAATACTTGTATTTGAAGAGAGAACCTACTGGATGTTCCTTCCTCCCCTGAGAAGTCTAGGAGTGCCTTCTGTGGCACCACAGGAATTTCTAGCTCTTCCATTTACTCATTTACTCAAAAACTATTTCCCCAGGACCTGTGGCACCACACCAGGCACTGTGCTGGGTACTAGTGCTGACAGGGTAGAGTTCAGAGATGCCTGGTTTTTATGAAGCTTTTAGCTCAATGGCAGGAAAACAAACAAACAAAAATAAGCAAATATAAATAATTATAAATTATGAGAGTTGCTCTGAAGACATCAGGTTGCTAAAATTGTAGAAAAGCAAGCTGAGTATGTACGCTGGGCTCTTTCTGAAGAGGTGATGTGTATTGTGAGATGGACAAGGCGAGGTGCTGCTCTGGGGGCCGGCTGAGAGGAGATACAGGAAGTGGTCCAGGGACCTGGGCAACAGGGGCCAAAGTCCTGGAGTGTGGACCCAGAGGGAGGGACTGGGTCACTCCAAGTTCATTGAGTCCCAGGCCTTGGACAGAGGAAAGAAGCTATGCCAGGACAGTGAACATTCACAAATGACCAGCATGCACTGTAGCCTGTTATCTTGCACCACACACAACTCTACCTGGATTTGACACCTAAAAGAGCCTAAATAACACAAAAGGAACACAACAGCTGTTCCAAGTACATGATTAATACACAGTCTAGGAACTCTCACACACACGCGCGCGCACATAAACACACACACACACACACACGTGCCCTAAGTGAGGCAGCCTGGGAGGCCAGGACACGGAAGGACAAGGGACACCTTTGGTCTTCCATCTAAGGAGTCATGAATAACAGACTCATTAATAACTTAAACCTGCCAAGGTGAATTGCTATTTTCCTCCTGTATGGTGGAAAGGAGATACGGAAATAAAATAACCCATTCATTTAAAAGTCGCACCTTTAAAGATTGAGACAGTTCAGAAATGGAATTTACCTACATTATCTGAATCACTGCATAAATTGCTTATTTCAGTATTGGGTCAAACCATACAAAGGTGACACCCTTCTACTGGTTTTGATCTATGAAAGTGACACGATTTGACACATACGCAAATCCTCAATGAGCCGATCTCTGATAAACACGGCTCAGTTTTCCATGACCTGCATCATCTAGTACTCCCTGACTTTGAGTTCTTCACCAGGACAGGTGGAGAACAGGAAGGATCTCCCACGTACTGACTGCCAGCTACGCCAAGCACGGGGCCAGCGTGGGGCTGGATGCTCTCTGTACTGTTTCATTTATTCCTCATAATAAGCTGAACAATGTTTTTTTTTTCCAATTTTTTTCTTTTTTATTTGGAGACACCTCTTAGACAAAGAGTTGACTAATATGACTGGCATCTTACAGCTAAGGATACGAAACTTTAAGGACATCAACTATAAAACATTGTGTAAAATGAGAATAATATCTCGTCTACCCCCACCCCACTTACATTATTATGCCCCTTACTTCTTTTCTCTCTGGGATCCTCTTTCCCTTCCAAATAAGTGGAAATCTATATTTTATTTCCCAGAGGCTACCCTATCAAAGTGGGAAATAAACAACAAAAAATTGCCCAGAAAATTAAGAGCATATTAGCACAGGCTTTTCTTTTTCTTTCTTTCTTTCTTTTTTTTTTTTTAGCCAGAGTCTCACTATGTTGCCCTCGGTAGAGTGCCGTGGTGTCACAGTGTCACAGCTCACAGCAACCTCAAACTCTTGGGTTTAAGTGATTTTCTTGCCTCAGCCTCCTGAGTAGCTGGGACTATAGACGCCCACCACAATGCTGGCTATTATTTTTGTTGTAATTGTCATTGTTGCTTTTAGCAGGCCCAGGCTGGGTTTTAACCTGCCAGCCCCGGCGTATGTGGCCAGCACTCTAACCACTGAGCTACGGGTGCTGAGCCAGCACAGGCAGTTTTTTTAATTGAGATCGTTTGTCTTTAATTCTGTGATAGTTTTTAGAAGTGGTTTTGGTAAAGAGAAAATAAGAGATGATCCAAGGCAGAAATCTGAATGTGAAGACAGCAGTGCCACAAACAATACTGAAATTGATCCCCAACAGATTTTTGAACCAGAAGTTTATAAAATCTGGAAACCTTAATGTCTCGGGGTCATCTGACAAACTCCACTCATTACAGTCAATTAGCATCCTGAAATCTCTTGTAGACCAAGGGATACTCCAACTACACACATCTCTGGTTTGAACATTTCTTTCATTATGTATAACTTGCAGATAAACCAAAATAACTCATAGGCTTCAAGAACAATGGGAGGAGGGAATCCCTTAATGATTTATTTTGTATTCTTATCAAGAAAAACCAACTTTGATCAGATTCTCGAAAAGAGTTTTCATATATTTGACGGTGAAACAAACACACAAGACAACATAAAAATAGCGGGATATTAATAATTTCATTATAACTTAAAAAACTATTGTATGAAGCCAAACCACTTAAGTATAACTCAATTTTGTTTGTCCCCAGTTGGTCAGCTCTCTTGTTTTAATTTCCAGGCCCTGACAGCTAAAATGTCCTTGGTAAACAGCTGTACTCTCCCTTGTGAATGCCTTGTCCAGGTGCCATTCTTATTTCTTCCATGAAGCAAAACATGAAGATAAAAACTCAAATAGTACATGAAATGAAAAATAATCGGATGAAAGATTTAATCACAATTTTTACTGCTTCCAGTTATATTACTTGTTTTGGTCTTGCACATGAGCTATGCTTTTTGAAGCTTTACAATATTAATATTTCTGTTTTTGCTACAAGGGTTGCAGTCTTCAAATATTAGCACTAGAACAGCACACACACACCCTGTTTCTATATGAATGGACGTGACCCTATGTCTCATATCATCAATAATATGTATCCCTTTTTCTTATCTTTCTGGAAAATGTAATGAACTTAAGCATCACAGGAATGAAAGTATATAAAATCAGTTAGCATGCAGCTAAAATAATTTTCTTAATCTGTCACTCAAAATAGACTAAAAATGCCAATTCTTTATCAATAATTCAAACTGTAGCCCCTGCCCTCCTCCCATCTCTCAACATTTTAAGAATATAGGGCCAATAGATTTAGCAAAAAAAAAATAAGAAAAGATGCAAAAAGTATGAATAAGCCTACCAAAATTATAGCAAAAGTTAAGTGTTGAGTCAAAAAGGGACTTTAAGAAAACAATCAATCACGGGCATGTAAATTATGCTTGTCCATATTCTTATTTTCAAGATTTCTGAGTCATATCTTAAAAAAGGAAAGCTCCTCCATTTTTAGGTGTGTCTATGCATGGAAATCCGAGTTTGATGGGAAATGATGACGTTTGGCAGTCTTGGCAAACGCTAGGTGGTGGTCAGTAGCACAGACGCTTCTGGGTTGGATCCCACAGTGTGTCCTTAATTTGGATCTTGCTGGAATATGCTATTTCACTAATAGTTACCAGGTTCTGGGAAACAAAACAGTCTTTACGTTCACAGAGCGGGCCTTCACATACTGCTTCCTACTCAGACTCTCTCACTTTGGCCACCCCCTGCCCTGTGTCACTTCAAGGCATGAACACCAAAGCTTCCATCTTCCCTCCTTAACAAACAGAATCTGTTTAGAGATTAAAAGTTAGGGCCAAAAGAAAAAAAAAAAAAAAATGCATTGACAGCTATAGGTTACATCTTAAATCTAGAATCCAGATCTTAAATGTAATAGAAATCTTAAAATTTTGCCCCTGGGAATCCTCAGGCCTCCACTGCACGAATCTCAGGCTGATGCTAAGAAAAGAAAGCACTTCACAAGCGTGATGAGAGAGTCACAGGATTAGTAGGAACCCTCTTCTTAAGTGGGGACTTTTTTTTTTTTTTAACTCAGCCAACTATCAAAGGCAGAGCCGCAGACGGTGGGTGTGCAAGGCTGACCCAATCACTCTGACTCTGGCACAAGAAATCCTGAGGTTAACCCAGCCCTGACCTGGCCTAGGATGTAGGGGTCACAGGAAAACTCCAGCCTCCCCAAACATCTCCCCACACAGGCCACTAACTGTCATTGTCAAGGCATTTGGGTTAACAAGCTCCTCTTTTAAAATTCAAATGGCCCCTGGGAAGGTTGAGCCTCATTCTAACCTCAGTGAGAATTAGTTTAATTAGATAATCAGATCTAATTAATTGAGGGCTCAGGGAGAGTGGGTTTTGACTGAGGAGGGCTGAAGGGAGGAGAAATTTGGAAGGCATCTGAGGTGGGGGCCCCTGAAGGATGAGGCGCAGGCCTGAGGACTGGGGGCTGCGTGGTGGTCAGTGATGGTCACCTGCTCTCCTGTGTTGTCTGGGGCCACAGTGAGCCAGGACACCACTGGAAGGTCCCCCACTCTTACCTCTTAGCTAAAGGTGCCAGGATGCATCTGGAAGCCTGCAAATTTTTTCTCCAGTTGCAACTCATTGGGTCTGGCCAACTTTCGTATCTCAAGAAGGGAGGAAAGAGCAGGAGAAAGAGAAGGGGAAAGAGGCACTCAGACTCCCACCCTCTGGGCTCTCCACATGGCCCTGAACAGAAGCTTCCTTTTGCCCACTCAGCTCCTAAAGCCACGTGGCCGCCACAAATGGCCACTCTCCTTGCTGCTGCTGTGGTCAGCAAATCTGGTAGGACGGGCGCTGCTTTTGGACCACCCCACCCCCGCCCCGTGCTGAATCCTCCCAAAGATGTCCAAGGGGCAGCGCAGAAGGACAGGCGGGCCAGGTGGGAGACCAGGAGCACACCCTGACTGTGGAATTTGCTCGCTAGGAAATCCTATGAAAATTACCTAACTTTCAAGAGCTTCAGTTCTTCAGCTAAAAAATAGGAACTGAAATGCGCTGCTCCCAGGGTGGTGGCAAGGCTGAGGTGACACAACGGAGTGGAGCGCGTAATGAGGGCTCTGACCAGAGCAAGCATTCAGTAGAGGCAGCTGGTCTCAGCCTGTGTTTGAGACGCCAGCTCCCCGCCCACCTGTGCCAACTCCCAGTCCTGGGCCTCTGAGCAGGCTGTACGGTGTCTTTGGGACATTTTGTCACCTCTCTCCTTAGTTACCTCCTCTTCATCCTCAACTCTCGGCATTAATGCCCCTTGCTATGGGGATCCTTTGGGTGACACCCAGTCCCATCTGCACCTCCACATGCCCCGCAGCACTTGTCACATTAGTGGTACCCAGGCTGCCCTTGTTTATTCACCTGTACCCAAAAGCCCATTGTATGTTCTTTGAGGGCAGGGGGCAAGTCCCTGTGCACTGCACCCCCAAAGCCTAGAACACAGCAAGGGCTCAATGCCTATGTTCAGAGAGTGGGAAAGGGAAAAAATAGGGAACCATGAAGCATTTACCCACAGGACCACAAAGCTCTGTGATCTCATAGGAATTGTGACAAAAGCCCAGGTGTCTTCTGAGATGTGTGGGTGACATGCACACAGTCCCTGTCAAACCAGGCAGATAACAGTCATAGAACCCTAATATTTTGTTACACTGGAAAAAGAGAACAAAAAATATTTTAGGAAAACATCTCTACTACTTGGCTAGATCCTTAAGGGAACAAAATCTAACCCTTCGAGACAAGCAATCTACTTACTGTATTACCAACACACATCATGTTCATATTTTTAAAGGTGAATTTCACATAGAAAATACTCCCAGATCTGTGTACGGGTGGAATCGCACGGCAGTGTTTCCACACCTCCACCCGAACCACGGTGCTCTCAAAGACGGCTGTTTTTGTTTTTCCCTAAACTTAGACGCAGGTAACAATATGCTCACCTCCCAATATCCCACATTCTTACAATGTCTTTACAGAGTCACGTTTTTCTCATTAAAAGAAATAGAGCAGTGCCAAACTGCTCCTTAGCATTGTAGTTTGTTCCATAAACAACAGAAGGCACTCATATGGCAAAAACAGCCTTCTCACGGGCTGAAAACGGAAAAAGACAAGCACACACACAAAAATGTTTTGGGGAAAAACTTTTTTATAGGCCCATATCTGAGATGTCCACGTTTTAATAAGATTAAAAAGAAAGTCATACTAGGGAAGATTTATCTAAGAGAGACTCACATCATACAGAGGCCCCTCCATCCCCCACCGCCTCTGAGCTCCACAGGCACGGTGGAGTTCAGGGCCCTCGAGTGCCTGGAAAGGGCACGCCCTGGCAGGGTGACCCCTGGCTGCGTCTCTCCGTGTCACTGTCTGTCTGCTCCTCTGTTTCTGGGTCTGTTCGTCCATCACATCCTCCAAGAAGACATTGTGCTGGGGGATGGCTGAATGTTCCCAAGTCAGACTGGCTTTAGTTTGTTTCCATCAAGGCTCTGACAATTGACTGGCTGTGAACCTGGAGCATCTCCTATCACCTCCCTGAGGTTGCTTCCTCCACCATCCCACGGGGGCAGAATCGAGTCATCACAGGCTGTAAGGATTAACTGACAAACAAGGTCCAGGCCACCAGCGGTGCCACGCAGCCCAGCAGACATCCCACCATTACGCTTACTTCCGTTTCTCACCCTTCTTCCCTCTGATCTCCTGGAATTCTCCCTGTCCTGTTCCACCTCTGAGCTCTTACAATGACTTGATATCCCAACATGCCAGGCTCGTCCACACTTCGTCTCCTAGCCTCCAAGCTGCCTTTGGAGACCCTTTTGTGGACAGCTTTATAAAATAACCCGGGGCCAGTGACACACATGGCTACAAACACACATGCGCAGGCTCACGGTCTTCTGCAGAAGCCTGTCAGAGCGTGAGGCAGCATGGAGAATATCCTCAGTCAAAGTGAGCTTGCATTCACTTCCACACTACTCCCTGGTCAATCTAAGATTCTGGGAAATTAAACTCCTCTTTAGAAAGCTTTTTTGAAGCCAGGAACAGTGGCTCACATCTGTAGTCCTAGAACTCTGGGAGGCTAAAGCAGGTTGATCACTAGAGCTCAGGAGTCTGAGGTTGTCGTGAGCTATGATGATGCCACAGTGCACTCTACCCAGGGCACACAGTGAGACTCTGTCTCAAAAAAAAAAAAAAAAAAAAGAAAGAAAAGAAAAGGCTTTTTGGATATAAAACTAGAAAAGAAAATGGGCAAGCTTAGTTGATTTGATGATCATATTACTTGCAGCAGTTGTTTGGGGAACTCTGGAGATAAATCAGAGGCAGAGTTATCCTCCCAGGATATAGAAAATTCAAGCAATTGCCCAAACTTTCAAGATTCAGAAATTGGGCTTCTCTTGCAGGAAACAGGTTTCAGGAGCTGCCTTGAAAGTGGCAGTAGGAGAGGATGTGGGTGACGTGCCAGAGGGGCATTTGTCCGTCCATTCATCGGTCATTCACTCATTAGGTCAACAAGCACTTACTGCACACTTGCCTAGGTCAGGCCTGCACTAGACCGGGAGAGACAGGCACAGGATCCCGGCCTAGAGGTTAGTTCCCAGGCAGAGCAGGGAGGTGAGCAAGTAGCTAATAAAGAATGACTGGCACTGTGAGGAAGGAGGTAGCAGAGAAGCCTTCTCAGAGGAGAGGACATGTGGAGGCACCTAAGGGATGAGTAGGGGTGAAGCTTCTGGGAAGGGCACTGCAGGCAGAGGGAGGGCTGGGGCTAGAACTACAAGCCACATTAGGGGAAAATGTTCTTAGGGGAAAATGTTCTGGGCCCCGGAATGCAATGTGCAGGGTGGGGAGGTGAGGCTCAGCGAGTGTGGGGTAGCCAGAAGCCGAAGCAACTTGGTGGACATGATAGGGCGTTTGAGTTTTATTCTGAAAACACCAGAAAACTAAATCATTCCATGAAATTAAAATTCTGAAAGGCCAGGAGTCTGCCCCATTCATCTTAGTATGCCTCTAAGGCCTCCATAAAGGATTCTCCAGGCACAATGGAAGGGTGCATGGCACACCTCCCAGATGCAGACACAACTACAACATGAACTTCACCTAACAAATGCAAACACTGTAACCTAATCATATGTACCCTCTTATTAAAATAAATACCCTGAAATTTTAAAAAAGAAAAATAACTTTTTTACATAATGTTTATTGCATTCCACATGAGATGGGTTGGTTTCTAAATTGATCTTTTGACTTGTAAAAGGGGGCAAAATATGTTTAGGATCGTATTCTTCCCAAACTCTATCTTTCCAATAAACTTTTCCCTCAGTAAGATTTAGTTGCAAATATATTGGATAATGTAAATCAAATGTGGCTGTTACTCTGGTCATGTTGCACAAGACGGCTGCAACGTGTGCAACAGGCGTATTTGCTAAGTGCCAGCAAACTCCTTGCCAGGTGGTGTGGCAAAGCACCAAGAGGCTGGCCCTCACCACTGGCACGCCCAGCGGAGGCGAGGAATGAGCACCTCCGGAGAGCATGGCCAGGAACACCCTTTATACCCTGAGCCAGCCCTCCACTTCACAAAACATCTGCTTGTGTTTTCAATGAATCCTTAAAGTTGGTTGCTAGTTAAATTACTTAACACACTTCCAACTCCCCTAGTCTTTTCCTCTTTGAGTATACGAGGTCTGAAAATTAAGTCTGAAAACTCATTTTAGAAAATGTGCTACGTACCTCACTACAGTCACCTTTGAAGTCCTCCCCTGGGGAAGCTGTGCACAGATGCCAGTGCCTAGTCCACCCTTCAAAGCAGTTTTGGAACTCTTTTTCTGGAATAGCCATCAGAGCTGTCATCATAGTGCACACAAAAACACACAACAATAATGAACACAACCTGGTGGGACACCACCATGTGTCCATGAGAACATAACTGTGAGACTCTGATATACCAAAGTCATGAGACCTTATCGAGCTGTTTGTACAGTGCTGCACAAAGCCGCAAAGGCAAGGGTGCAAACTTAATTGTCAGGCCTCATTCAACAACAGCTCTGATGGCTACCCACTACGTTGTAGTCTTTCCTAATTACTTTGGTTTAAAATGAACAGTTCTCTCCTGAACTTTCAGAGTTAAGTCATGCATTCCCTAAGTCAGACAGAACTGAAATCTCTCGTTTCAAAATGGTTTCATTTCCCCAAGAGGCTGATAACACCATTTGTTTGTTTGTCTGTTTGTTTGTTTTTTGAGACAAAGTCTCACTCTGTCACCCTGGATAGACTTGTGCTGTGGCATCAGCCTTGCTCACAGCAACTTCAAACTCCTAGGCGCAAGTGATCCTCCTGCTTCACCCTCCCAAGTAGCTGTGACTACAGACATCCACCACCACACCCAGCTAGTTTTCCTACTTTTAGTAGAGATGGGGTCAGGCTAGTCTCAAACTCCTGAGCTCAAGGAATCCTCCCTTCTGGGCCTCCCCGAGTGCTGGGATTACAGGCGTGAGCTACCGTGCCCAGCTAGCTGATAACTTCTTAAAATGCAAGAATGTGGTCTTAGAGTTTCCCTTATGGACCGACACTGCCAGACACGTAGTACAGCCTAAATAAATACACATGAGATTTAGATGTGGAGCATTTAGCTTTCTGCAAAACAAGTAAACAAAAAGTAAGAGAAGAAACATACTCAGAAAACAAAACTATGGTTAAAATTAATAATGAATGTTAATTCTCTCTGTATTCTGTCTAACATGCTGACCAAATTCCCCAAATATTTACCAACAAGTATTAATTTAGGTCTGATGAATTTCCCCCTAGTTAGCAATCAAACATCAGCTCTGTTTAACCCAAAGCCTGGAAGAATTTAAAATGTAAGGAGGAAGAACACTATCAAAGAGATGGAAGCTAGAAGCTCAAGTCAACCCTTAACGCCAACATGGAAGGTAGCAGCCTGGCCGAATTACCTCCTGAAACAGCACGTCCTCTCCCTGGAGGGCCTTTGTTCCTTTCCTCTGCATTTCCCCCCAAAATTTATGCTAAATATTAACATGTGCCTCTTTGACCCAGATTCTCAAAAAGGTATGAAACAGGGGAAAGGATTCTTCATGGGGTCCACACCACTCAAATTCCCAAAGATGGTTTCAAGAAAAGATCCCTTTGATGTTTAATAGAATCAGACACTGGGAGTGAAACAGTCCTGTCTCCCTCCTCTATCATCGCCAACCACCACTGCTAACAATTATCAGCTTTCGGTGCTCTGAATAATTCACAGTCTCATCTGTTCTACGCAGTGCAAAGACAATGTCCCCCTTCCCAACCACTGACTTTGCCAGCACAGCACTGGTCTGTGTGCATGATACACCGAGCGTTTGACACAGTTCTCTGGACAGCTTCTTAACAGCCCTTCATCTGTTTAGCTTAGGGTACGAAAAACAAGAAGGCTGCAGTGAAGGTCACATCTCTTCCACAGTCACAAACACACATCAGGAAGGCCCCCGCCACTACACCTCAATACGCCTAAAACATCACCGCATTACCTTTTATTGTAACATTGACCAATACCTGACTGCCTGGACATTAATGGTACTTTACATATAACTCATATTTTTAAAAAATCAAAATTAGAATAAGCTGTTTATAAGAGGTTAACATGTGCAAATGTGCCCTCTGGGGCCATCTGGAAAATCTTGCTAACTGAGAGTCACGCAACCTATAATCGCGGAGTAGAAAGGGAACTGGAAAGCTGGCGACGCCCAGATTTCATTCATTCATTTTCATCTGAAAGTGATACCAGTCTGAGGAGAGAAGCCAGTTTTTGTAACACTGAAATAAACTCTAACCTTAAGTGTTCAATTATATATTTTTTACTTTAATTAAACTCTTCCATGTCTTATTAACCCAGACTTTGTCAAGATAAAATATTTTTTAAGTGCTTAAAAGGTAGACGCTGTATAATAAACACTTTCTTTAGGCAAAAGAACTATCCTAGTTGTGCTGAGGTAATGTGCGCGCCTCACATCCAGACCCTGGCTGCACAAACACTGTCCAAGGACGAGCATCAGACTCAGGCTCGAGGTTCATATTTCTTATGCTGCTCGAAACCAGTTCCCCAGGATTCTTTTTTATTATAAAAATGTTCAAAAACACTTAAAAATAGAAAAAAAAATAACTTACACCCACATACCCGTCACCTACGTTCAGAAAGGACTGTCACATCTGCTGTGTTCTCCAGTTTGTCCTTTATTTTCTGGATTATTTCAAAGCAAATCTGATAGCACTGAGCCTACCAAGTACACCTCAGTTCCAAAGCATTCGTTTATTTTTACTCATCCCTGTTAATTTTGGAGAACACAAATTGGCTCAGGCAATTTTTCTTACTTCAAATCATCCTGGGGTTGGGAGGAAAGTCTACAGATGAGTTCTCTGCTCCGTCTTGGGAGCCGGGCAGACACCTGTACTCTGTGTCTATATCCTGGAAAGGGCACGGAGAACCAAGGAAGGCCTGTCACATCTGTATTAGTCTTAAAAAGTAGTGTCCACACCACCGCCTCCTTTGTTTGCGGGTCATGTCACCCGAGTCTAAAAGTTGTGTCTAGAGGAAACATAATAATGATGAATAACTGTGTGATCTGTAATCTGGGTCAGCAAAGGCCCCTATTTTATTATCACCATCTTAAATTCCTTCAGCCTGAGAAAAGGACGCGTAGAATGCATGCATCTCATTGCTATCATTTACATTTTCATAAGAATAAGTTTGTGTAATTATTACACAATTAAAAACAAACTTTTAAAAGAAAAAGAAGATTGCAGTTGTTATTCGAGCTAAAGTCAATTTTCCTTTACTTATTTAATTTAAAGACAGAGTCTCACTCTGTTGCCCTGAGTAGAGTGCTATGGCATCACAGCTCACAGCAACCTCAAACTCTTGGGCTCAAGTGATTCTCTTGCCTCAGCCTCCCAAACAGCTGGGACTACAAGTGCCCGCTATGACACCCAGCTAGTATGATGCCCAGCTAGTTTTCCTATTTTTAGTAGAGACAGGGTCTCATTCTTCCTCAGGCTCATCTTGAACTCCTGAGCTCAAGGGATCCTCCCTGCTCGGCCTCCCAGAATGCTGGGATTATAGGCGTGAGCCACTGCGCCAGGCTTGAAGTCATTTTTAAAAAAATGCAATAGACATCCAAAAGGACCTAAACTGGAAACCCACATATTTCTCAGATATCCAAATACCAGGCAGTATTTTCATTGTTATAAACTGTCAGCAAGACGGTTAAGGTAGAAGCAATTAATTTCATTTCATTCTTCATTCAAATAGTTCACAAAGTCTATTACAACATAAGCATAAACTAGAAGATATGTGACTGAATTTTTTACCCAGTTTCTTTTATTTATTTTTATTTTTTATATGCAGTTTGTTTTATAGTTTTCTAAAGTTCAGGTTCCAGACAAAGAAAGGAACATTGGTACTCAACACTGGCTTTCACTTACTGTTGACAGATAAGCCCTTTGATCACCATATTTACATGTTATTAACCCACTGAAACTACTCTTGAAGGAAATAATGCAAACCTCTGGATAGAAGGACAATAACAGTTTTACCTTTGCTTTTTTAACATAGCACATGGATACAAAGAACAGACTACTATCATGGAGAAGTCAGAGAACTCAAAATAAAAATGGAACTCACCCTCCTAATGATTTAGGTACGGATACGCTCATGGAAAGGGGTCTGCATTTTAAGCCTTTCTGACCTCTTAGCCAGGTCCATTGGTACATGAATTATAAAGCATTTCATAAATGTTGCTTTAAGGCCATATTTTTCTTGTTGATCTTTTAAAAGCTGGCACTAGTAAACAGCTGTTGGATACTAATTAACAGGCTCCCAATTAAAATTAAATTTTTAAATGACAATGTATTGTTATAACATCTTAGAAACTTAGCACCTCAGAGTGATACCGAAACATGTTGGTTTATACTGGATGTTTTCATCTGTGTTCCCAGCTACACGGAGGCTGAGGCCAGAGGATCAGTGGAGCACCTGGGCAACCGAGTGAGACCCTGTCTCAAAAACAAAAAGTTGGTTTTCGATCCTATGTACGGAAATATTCAAGGTGAAACAAGATTCTGGTAATACTGTTCTCCTTTCCACGTTGGGCTACATTTAATCTAATATTGAGAGAGATGGCAATGGCCAAAAGATCTTGGAGGAAGAAAAAGGTCACGTTTTGTTTCATGTCCAGTCTATGGGGATATTTTCCAATATATCTGTCATTAAAGTGACAATTACGCAGACAAATGTTAAGAAAATGCATGCTATTGTAGTATTAAATATTTCTAAATTGCAGGGAACTCTACCCAGACTGTTTGGGTGACTATATGTTCCCGTTTGCTTGAGATGGTTCCTATTGAAGAAAAAAAAGGAGAGTTTTATAATTTAAGTTATGAAAGAGACTGAGCAATCCCTTACTCAATGAGTTTTTTAGTCTATTAAAAGAAGAACAAGAGGAGTGTGCAGGAGTATGCTGAAGACGGAGGAGCAGCCACCAAGGAGTGCTTTCTCCCTGAACCACCTCCTTTTAAGACAAGAAAGAGGTAACTGGCCTAGTGGTTTACAAACTTGCTTCTTAAGCCTCCTTATAGGATTTGCTGGAGCTGCCTTAGAGGCTACTGGGAAAAGCAGCAAAGCCTGCTCTCACATTCAAAAAGACCGCTCACGCATTTGCTTTACATAAAGGAAAAGTAGAGAAGAAAGGTTTGAAGCTCCGCCCGCCACACCTGTTACAGATGGTGTCCAGAGAACTTAAGTGACAAGTCTATCTGACCCACCAGGCTTTGGGGCACAGCTGGGGCTCAATTTTCTATATCACACCAACATGAAGCCTCAGCTCGTTACCAAAATAAGGCGTCTGATGTACAATATGAAGGTGAGAAAGAGGGTTTATTTTTATGCAGTGATTCAGGTTCATACTTGGTAAGAATAGATTTTCCATAAAAATAGATATTGTCTAGTCTAAAATTTTGGTTGAAAAGAATTCCATTCTGTGTAAAAGAAAAAAATTGTCAATGTTCATCTTTTCTCCTCTTTATTCAGAAATATAAACCTCAGCAGTAACTCCTAGTGAATACGACTGCCTGATTAGAAGCAGGGTCCCCTCCCCAAAGCTCAAAACACATAGAAATATTGAATAAAAGACTAATTTTTCAGAAAGAACAGTTTAAAAATACATACAGCCCACCTTGAAAACAAAAAGGGAGGTCAGGTGCAGTGGCTCACACCTGTTATGCCAGCACTCTGGGAGGCGAGGCAGGTAGATCGCTTGGGCTCAAGAGTTGAAGTGCAGCCTGAGCAAGAGTGCGACCCCGTTTTCTACTAAAAGCAGAAAAACTAGCTGGGCATGGTGCTGGGTGCCTGTAGTCCCAGCTACTCAGGAGGCTGAGGCAGGAGGATCGCTTGAGCCCAAGAGTGTGAGGTGCTGTGAGCTGTGGTGATGCCACGGCACTCGACCCAGGGTGACAGAGTGTGATTCTGTCTCAAAAATAAAAAAAAAAAAGAAAAGAAAAAGAAAAGGAAATCTCTGGGTACTAGACACAGTGAGGAAACTCAAGAGCCTAAAGGAGGATCAGGTATTGAAGCTGAATGGCCCAAAGAGGTCTCAGCCTGAATGTTCCTTGAGGGATGTGTTTGAAGGACAAGGAATCCTGATGTCTAGATGGGATCTAGGAAATGCGGAAGCTGTGGTGGTGAAAAGAACTGCCCCATCTCGGAGAGGGACACAGAAGGTTGGGTCACTGATAGAAAAAAGAATCAAGTCTCTGCAACGTGTGGGTGTCAAGTGGTGTTTTTACAGTCCTGTGAGTCTTTGACTAAGACATTAAATTAAAAAATGATATGAAATCCCCAGGGTCCAGCAGAGGGAACTGCAGAAACATTCCACAGGGACACCACAGGCAACCTGGAACTCGGGACATGGCCGAAGATGAGCTAACTTATAAAGCGTATGGAGAAAATGACTTTTACGATGGACAGAAACTGCACTCCAGGAACTACATAACCATGGAAGAATCTGTAAGAGAATGACAAAAAAAGAAAGAAAGAGAGAGAGAAGGAAAGGGAAGCAGAAACTACACAAATGGCTCACAAGCCCTGCCTATGTTCTTACTTTCTGCTCCCATTTCCTCATATATGCATATTTAATAAGTAGGTAGACTTGAGCGTCTCTCTTTATAGACTTCTAGCTCTTTGAAGCCAGGCATCAACGATGGCGTATTCATTTATCTAGTCCCACGGCAGTCTCTGCTTGCACAGAGGAAACAGACAATGCTATGAAAACATCATATACATGGAATGTATTTCATTGCATGTCAGGGATCTGAATAGTACTGATCTATATTTTATTCTAAAGATGATAACAGTAATAACTCCAAGTAATCATATTATTAGCAATAACTCTCTCTCTCTCTCTCTACATATATATATATATATATATATATATACACTCACATATATATATAATCTGTCATGTTTAATAAAATATTTTTAAAGCCCACATAGAACAAAGTGGGGAAGAAAAAGACCCATATGTAGCTCTGATAAAAGAGCCAAAGCAAATAAAGAAACTGTAGATCATTAAAGGCAAGGCAGTAATTTTGGAAATTGATGTGGGTTTTCCTGGGCCAGCCAAGCATCTCTGAATGGTTGGCTGGTGCCATGTGGCAAGAGAACCTTCCTTGCCCTTAGGTCCATGCCAGATCTGTGCCCCAGCCCCCGCCCCAACCTTGCATGCGCTTCCTTCTTTGCTCTGCAACGTGAGCACCCCGGCGGCTTGATCACGGGCCCCTCTCCTGTGGCACTTGCTGCCCTTGCTGTTTGCGTAGGCACAAAACCTGGAGCACCCAGCGTGTGACACAGGGGTGTACCTCTCATCCCTTGTTACTCCCCAACCCACACTGGCACCATGCTGCACCCAGCTGGTGCTCAACCAATTTCCATCTCTATTGATGATAGGCCAGCTCTGTGCTAGAAGCATGTTGCATTCAATTAATTAAATCACAAAATGTCACAGAGGGATGGAGCTTATTTCCAGCTCCTTCTTTTTCACACAAGGGGCTTCTGGCACTGGGAAGGGCTTGTAACGGGCCGGTGGCAGAGCTGGGCCCAGACACACCTTATTTCCTTTGCAGTAGTCGCCACTGTCATTGTGATCACTGAAGCTGACATTTGTTGGGTTCGCTACAGGCCACGCACACATCAACCTCAAGAGACACTTCTTAGTATTGTGTCCCTGTTGCAATGAGGGAACAGAAACTCAAAGAGGTGAGATTGCACAGGTCACCCAGTTCACATGAGTTTCCTCTCGGCAATTAATTACTCTTCAGTTCTGGTCTGCACGGAAACACAAAAATAAGATCAAGGCCAGGCAGAGAAGAGTCACAGGCAGTTATGGGCTGTGACTCCGCTCCCTAAGTTACAAACATTATTTAAGTGATTTTGCACTACTGTTTAAATAGAGGCCTTCTTCTAAAACTTTCCTTGGGTGTCCAGAATTTAAAATTGCCTGCTGAATAGCATTCATTGATAAGGATGGACTACTTGGTAAAATAAAGAAAAACAAGTGATTTTACTGGCAACTTGAGTACTTTTGCCTTCCAAAGTCAGACATGTTAAAGAACTGGGACTCTCTTCTATTCTGTCATTCCTTCATGAAGCAACACTGCACTGCTTAGATAACTCGTCTGTCCCCAGGAGACGTCTAGCCAAACAACTCAGCCAAAAGGGTCCGTGCTGTTAGGACAGAAGAGCAGCTATAAACACAAACAATAGTAGCAACACTCCTTTTTTCTGAACGGAACGCTTATTATTCTATCTACCTTCAAGCATCCCACGGCCCAAAAACATAGCACATAATTTTCCCTTTTAATAGTTGCCAGATTAAAGAGTACTTGAAAATGCCCAACCTCCCTGCAACAGATGGAAAAGAAGACAATAAAAAATTTAAAAAATAAAATCAAAACAAAACAAAAAAATCTCCAGCTCCACCTCTAAGAACATATTTCCCTAACATAACGTTTCTCTGAAATGAGATATTTTCACCCCAGGAAAATCTGTGGATTTGTTAACATCGCTATCTAATCCCATGCTGAATACTCAACATAAACTAATTCCACCAAACTCCATCTTATTCTGACCACAATGCAGAATTTCTAAATTTATTATTGCCTGGTTTGTGCTTTCTCTTTAAACATTCCTAAGTAACAGGGCCTGAGCTCATAGAAAAGCTATGTTTTAATACTTCCATTTTATTTTCACGTCAGGACATTCTGTTCAGACACAGACATAAAAGGCCCCTGCCAAATAGGCCTTTCATAAACGCGTCCTGCTCTTTCCCTGCTATTCTTCATAATAATGAAAATAAAATTAACACAGCTCTTTCTGTTTAACATGGAATTGAGATCATTTTATTTTACTTAGGAGACTTTATACAGAGCACAAAGATATAAAAATTGGCCAGGAGGAAAGGTCTATATATACATACAGACTAAATATACTAAATATGTCCTTTTGACAGATGATAAGCATAAGATAAACAATAGAAAATCAGAAAATTTAGCTGATAATTTTCAGTGACATATTACATCCTTGAAGGAAATAACATAGTTAAATACTGTACATTACTTAAAAATAACTGGATAGCAGCAGTGTTTAAAAATACAGCAATGATTAATTCACTTCCAGTGGGAAAATGCCTTTGATGATGTATTGAAACTTCGTTTATAATAACATTTACTGATTCTTGGCACTTAAACAAATGCCGCCCTGCATTCATTCTGAAGGAGCACGGCCTTCTGGTCACAGACTGCCAGACACCTGTGCTCTTTTCAACACACGTAGCACAAGTGTCAATCTCAGAGGGCCGATGCCCTGAAGAGCGTTCTCCTCACTTTAAACACTCAAACACTATTTTTACGCAGTAACTCTTCGCATTTATTTAAATTCTACTCTTTTCACTTGATAAAAGGTAGATGAGAGACACCTGGCTTTGACATCTGGCACATAAATGGGAAATGCTGTGTCCACCCTGGCGACAGTGGTTGTTTCTGTTCCAACAACACGCCAAACACCTATCTCCCTTTTAGGTCTGTGGGCCATCTTCTGCCTCTGCTGGGAAGTCCCCTCTCAATAGACCGGGATGGCCAAGATGGCTTGTCTAGAAAGAGGAAAGCTCACCACCCAGTGAGGAGGGACTTGGTCAGCTAGTCCAAGCAACTTCCTTATTACGCAAACACATAACCCCTTTCTCTTAAGGTGCACTCACAATGCGCTGAAATGATCTTATTCTCTTACCTGCTCATTTCCTTATTGCTCTTCTTTATAAACTTTATTATATGAAAATAAGGGTTATGTGAGAACAAGGACATTATTTCCACTTTATTCCCAAGGTCTAGAAACAGTGCCTCCCACGCTAGGGGTGTTGGGTCAAAAGCTGCTGAATGAAAACATGTGATATTGAGAAATCTAGTGATATTTCCACAGATCGTGGGGAGAAGACACTCACGGCGTAACAGGTACAAGGAAGAAAATGAAGAGTAAGGTGCAGCTGTGCCCTTAGAGCGCATCCAGGCCACAAGCGAGGTGCCTGACACATGCCCAGAAGAAGGTCCTGCCCTGCCCCTCCTTGGTCTCTCCTGATGAGCAGGAAGAATGTCTAAATATGATCATCCACCGTTCTGGGAGCTGGCACAAAGAGGAAACTCTGCCATCATGCAAGATGACAGTGAAAACTACCAATGAGTCAACAACCCAATTAAACAGGCTGGGCGCAGTGGCTCACACCTGTAACCCCAGCACTCTGAGAGGGCCAGGTAGGAGGATCACCAGAGTTCAGGAGTTCAAGACCAAACTGAGCAAGAGTGAGACCCTCCCCCAGCCCCATCTCTGCTAAAAATAGAAAAACTAGCTGGGCATCGTGGTGGGTACCTGCAGTCCCAGCTACTCGGGAGGCTGAGGCAGGAGGATCGCTTGAGCCCAGGAGTTTGAAGTTGCTATGAGCTATGCTGATGCCATGGTACTCTAGCCAGGGTGACAGAGTGAGACTCTGTCTCAAAAAAATGAAAATAACAATCCAAGTCTAGCTTGTACAAATTGCCTGTCCACCAACTCAAACATTATCTGAGCCTGGCTTTCCCCAGGAATTTCTTCTTATGCCACTGCCATTGTGATGCTGGCGTTTCTTTCCAGTCTACTTCCATCTTCGTCCTTACTCCAAGTGGAGTAAGGACTCCTCCCTCATTCGGCCTCCCGCAAGCCTGTCCCCTGCACTGGTGTCTTTCCCATTGTTGCTGATTGATTCCTCTTCCTGCTCTGACAGGCCCATTGTTGGGAGAAGGAACACCTGGGTGTACACTTGAGAAGATGCTATTCTTACTTAAAGCATTAATAAGAGAAACATCCTTGCCAGAAAGATAACTATTTTCATGCTTTAATCTTTAGACTACAAAGCTCCTTCATTAAATTTAAACCAAAATATTTTTGTAAAGCTCAAATTTCCGAATTGGCATTCCTTCACATTTCTCAATTTACACAGTCCCTTTGTCAGTGGGAACAGGGCATTCACTGCCTGAAATTGCTTTGTATCGAATGCGGCTTGCTCTTCAACTTGGGTAGGGGGAGCCAAGCTCTCGGAGTGTTTTTGTCCTGATTTTTCTTCAATTGTTTTGCACCTGCCTTCTTACAGAAACTATACATCTTTCCCCTATAATCAGCATGTACCATTTAAATGTGGCACAATCAATAACACCTTCCTGGAAGATGTGTTAAGAGAATAAGGATATTTAGTCAAAAAGAGACAAAGCAGAGATTTGCGCTCATATCATGTTGTTGATTTGCTCACAAGAGTCAAGGATGGCTCACCTGATC
Organism: Loris lydekkerianus; assembly: GCA_963574355.1. Taxonomy (NCBI): domain Eukaryota; kingdom Metazoa; phylum Chordata; class Mammalia; order Primates; family Lorisidae; genus Loris; species Loris lydekkerianus. The sequence continues at coordinate 29,804 of CAUYPK010054676.1, forward strand.
AGACTTCCTGAAGCTGTAGTTCCTCTCCATGTAAATTATCTATCTTTCAAAACTCTTGTCAGGTAGAGTTGGGGAATGGAAAGGGCTCATCTTCTGGAAATTATCTCAAATCTAAGAACGTAAACCCCAGCAACATCATTTACTAGCAGTGAAATCACCAGCAATGTCTTAACCTCTCATGTTACAAGGAGGATGATGACAGTGACTTCTTCTCGCGGGGTTGCCGTGGGAGCAAGTGAGACAGCAAAGTCCCTGGCACGGGTCTGTGCTCAGTTGGTTACTCGCTTATGACTTTTTCTGGAAGATTGTTCTGTTTTCACAACAGGATATTAAAGCATATTCTTCTCAATTTCCGCCTCGATTGAAAATGCCTTCCTCGATCACCTGATTACACCCCTCATCAATCTTCAAGAGTCACAATTCATTGTCTTTTACGAATTTAAATCAGACCTTCTCACTCCCCAGTTTCAAAACAGTGCATGATTTGAAACCATTCTAGTAAAAATGTGTTCTTACAAGTCGACTCTTTTGTCCCCTAGATTATAAACTCTAGGAGGGACTATGTCTGTCTGTTCATTGTTTGAGTCCCAGGAGCTCAACAAATATTCAACGAATAAATGAGTGCTCAAGTTTACCATCCTGAGTGGTGAGCATGACAGTGGTGACAGTGGAGCCTCAGCATCCAAGACGCCCTACCGGGGAGTGCTTGAAGGACTTGCCCCACAGGACCACAGGGCTCCAGGAGACGAAGGTTTGTGAGTTTCCTGTGCCTGCTCTGGTCCTGTTTCTGCCCTTGCTCTGACACTTGGCTTTGGGTTTCTGCATGCTGCCTCGAGAAGACCTGCTCTAGTCTCATTTCTTTTGTTTCTTTACCAGGTGAATCTTGTGCGATTCTAATATCACCACATCTAAGCCTGTGACAACCCAACTTTACAGTTTTCCGATGAACGTTGTGTATTAACAATGCATTATTGCTTTACAGAATGGGTGGGGGGGGGGGATATTTTTAGACTGGTGTGACATTTCCTTTCCTTACTGACTCTTGGCTGAATTGCTATACTGAGAATTGAGATTCTCAGCCTATAGTTGGGATTAATGATGTACAGTTAATGAAAAAATCATTATTTAGGAAAAATGCAAACTAAATAAATGAGTCTACCCAATCTTTGCAAAAATAAGTCAATTAACAAACCTATATCTTGACTGGTTTATGTGGAAATGGGTAGATCAAAATTTTTGTTTATGTTCCCCATATGATGATTGATCCTATATTTTTATTTCTCTGTTGAGAGAACTATGAAAATAAACTACATCTAATCAGCTTTAACTGGCCTGATGGTCTCAAAGACTCAGCAAGGGCAGAGCTGCCTCCCAGGTTCACACACCCTCAGTGAGTTTACCTGGTAAATCCCCACTGCATCTGTTCCTATGGAAAAAAAATTAAAAATAAAAAAGCGTCTCAGAGCTGAGATTAGACTTTTAGACCCTCCTGAGCGATAATCCTTACTTCGACATTGACTTTCTTTGTGGGGTTTGGAAAATCAGTTTTCTCCTCTATAATACAGGGATAATAACGCTTTAGTCAAATGGATGCTGTGAGAATTAATTACTGTTCTACAGTTTATTGAAGATGGGAAGCCCTGTAAAAATATTGCTACTGCTTATAGGATTGAGGTCCAAAGACAAAGGCGTCACACACAGCAAAGAAATCAAAACATTGCAAAATCCCTACTGTTTCCCTCTCTTGTAGTGTCCCCCCTTCTTAACTCAGGTGAAAACTGGGCAAAACAATTTTCAAGGACACGTCCCTTCACCCGTGACAAGAATTGAAATGCATCAATGGACCCACCTGTTCGTGATGTGCTGGGCCTTCACTTCTGCACGATGGAAGGATGAGAAGGCCTCAGCTACTTACTCATGAGGATCACAAGGGTGAGGAAAAGAAGAGCCTTTGTTTCTGTGCAATTCCTTTGACCCTGAACCAGGATCTTTCTAAATCAATGGACACCCTAAAGGCTAAATTTCAGGGAAACATCTTTTCAGCAGCACTTAGGGAGAGGGTGGTTAGATTTGAACTGCCAAGAAAAAAGAATGAGTCCTGTGGTAAAGTGAGAAAGATTGAGCCCTGTTCTAGGGAAACATGATCGGTTATAATAAACACCAAGAGCCCTCCAGACACTGCTTGTCTTAGCAGAAGGAATTTCCATATCCTCAAGTATAGTTTTGAAATGACGAGAGATAAGAGAACACAGGTCCCATAGGGATTAAGGAAGGTAGGGACTTGATTTTGTTCCAAAACCAAAATAAAGTAAGAGCTTTCGAGACACTACCTATTATAAGTGTTTTCACAAAGCTTATTTTTACAGAGATGTCAATCAACCCAGGATCCACAACTTAGGTTGAATGTATAGAAAATACAATTTTCAGAATAGTTTCATAGTCTATCGCAGAGATCACAACTTTGAAGTGGCCTCTAAGAATATAAAAAAATTAAGACTATTTTGACGGTAGAGGCTCAGACTGTCAGCAGAACTGAATGTGATCTAGAGGCTCTACATGAACATGTTCTGAAAGTGAGGATTTTGAGTGTGAGGCTTGGGCTACTATTGCTGTCCGTTCCTGGTACCCCAGTTTATGTGTTGTTGCTTAAGATAACCGGGTGTGCCTTTCCTTAGAGAGAGGATATGGATTCCATAACCCACAGGACTCCCTCCAATTTTAGTTTTCAAAGATCCTCCCCCTTAGGTTTAAACCTTAGATAGGGAATAGGAAGACAAACAGGGAACATTTTTCTAAGTGTGTCTGATTTTATACGAATGAAGGGGGGGGGCCCATACTGACGGGACCTTGCTCTCTGCCACAGGTGACATCTCCTCTTTGTGACCCTGTAACTGCCTTTGCTCACTCATCTCCATCATGGCTCAGCAGCTTTCTGAGTGACTTCTGGGTCCCAAGTCTTCCATTTCCCCTTGGTCAACGGTCCCGTACTTTCACATTTATATTTTGTAAAAAGAAATCATTTTGGTTTAACTTCCCCTTCCTCTCCCCTTTTCTCCTTTCCTGCCCCTGCAGACATCTGAATCCCCTTCGGGACTAGGCGGCCGGTGCTATGACCTGCCTCACCCATCCCTGCTGACTCCTGACTCCCTGAAACGCCACTGTGGACCATACAAATTCTGCCACAGATTTACACCCGTGCACAGGTAAGGGTAAGCTCTCAGATCTGTAAGAAAACTGGCACTACCAAATTGTCAGATTTCTGAATTTATTTATTAATTCCTGCACTGTGAGTTCTTCAAATAATTTTTTTAAAGGATGGTAAAGTTTGAATACATTCACTTTCTCTGTAGAGTAAGTAAATAGCTCGTGACATTTTAATAAACTTTCCCAATTAAACTGTTTACATTTCGTTTAGTTGTGTCACTTAGGGATAACAAATGTGATGTAGCCCTCGGATTATCAGGTGTGGCACTTAATTGCTGTGAACACCTCAGCTCTTTATTGTTTATCTTCACGCACACCAGTCACCTGGACATAGAGAGTCTGTGTCTCCCCACTTTTCTTACTAAGGACGCTCTGATTCTGAAACAACATCAGGTGACTTCCTCATGATCTTGGCAATTTTTATTCAGAAAAAAGATGAAGGGATTAGAACATGGGGATCTCCAAAACCAGCCTTCGAGGTACTCGAATGGCTCTTCTCTCTGGCCTTGGTGGGGAACTGCTAGAACAGCTCAGCGTGACCGGGGAATGTGTACAAAGTAGAGTTACTGCCTGTGATGCAGTCATACAGACTATGTGACTTGTAACTGCATGTAGATGATCACGATCCAAGGTTTAAACATCTGGGTACTTTAAGAGTGGGTGAAAGGGAGAGTCAGCAGAGCAGTCTTGCTGGGAATTACCCTGACGAGGGGCAGCTCTCACCAAAGCCTTCTGTGGAAAAAATCTTCAGAAGCAGCCTTTAAAGCTAATATTGTATTCATTTAATTTTTTTTTTTTTTAAAGAGATAGAGTCTTGCTTTGTCACCCAGGCTGGAGTGCAGTGGCATGATCATAGCTCACAGCAGCCTCACAATCCTGGGCTCAAGCAATCCTCCTGCCTCAGCCTCCTGAGCAGCTGGGACTACAGGCACACGCCACCATGCCCGGTTAATAATTTTTAATCTTTTTTTTTTTTTTTTTGGAGACATTATCTCATGCTGTCACCCTGGGTAGAGTGCCATGGTATCATCATAGCTCACAGCAACCTCAAACTCCTGGGCTCAAACAATCCTCCTGCCTCAGCCTCCTGAGTAGCTGGAACTACAGGTGCTCCCCACCACACCTGATTAGTTATTCTATTTTTAGTAGAGACAGGGGTCTCACTGTTGCTCAGGCTGGGCTCAAACTCCTCACTCAGGCAATCCACCTAGAGTGCTGGGATTATAGGTGTGAGCCACTGTGCCTGGCCTTTTTTTCCGGTATAGATGGAGTCTTGCTGTGTTGCCAAGGCTGGTATTGAACCACTGGCCTCAAAAGTGATTCAAAATGCTGGGATTACAGGCATGAGCTACTGCACCTCATCTTTCTTTTCTTATTCTCTTAAATAAAAACCATTATTCTTTAAATGTGAATTTGCTATTTGAGAAATCTAAAAGTTTAAAGAAGGTGTGTACAACTGAAGACACTGTGGCAGGAACACGGGGCGACGACGTTATTAGACCACACTCCTGCATGTTCCCTGACAGGGGTGCCCCTGAGGAAAAGACGTCCCTCTCTCAACACTGGACCAGCCACAGCCACCTGGGGGGCGTCACTCTGTGAAAGGCAATGTTCATTTTAGTGGTGGAGTTCTGGAAGGTTTTGCTTTTGACTTAGTCTTTTAGAATGACAACTTGCCAGTCCAGAGCCCTTCCCTAAAAGTTTAGCGTGTGTTCCACAAATATTTATTGAATGAGTCACTGTTTTGAAAAAAATGATGTAAGCTCCAAATACTATTTACTAGTGTGGGGATAACTATTATTATTATTAGCCAGTAACTGATATTTTTGGGGGTTATCAATATTATGAGTGTAGCATCTTGATTTGTTTTTAGATGTTATATACAGTATGTTAGAATAATTCACCTATTTATCAGTGAATAAGAAAAACCTTTATTTCAGAAGTTTAGGGTATTTTTCAGTAGAACCATAATTGGGGTGAACTATCAAAAACAAACAAAAGCATAAAAATAAACTGTTACTACAGATTGTCCCCCCAACTGTATAATTCCCCTCGTAGGTACACATTATTTAATAGGCAGTACATTTATTACATCAGGTTGTCAAGTTGACTGTGTGGAGCTGCTTGTTCTGATGCCTATTTTTTTGCTCTCTTTCCTGTTACTAGTCAACACAATAGAAAAAGGGGAACTCAAAAAATAACTTTTTAGGGGAACCCTTCTATACTGTTGGTGAGAATGTAAGTTAGTATGGCAACTATGGGGAACCATATGGAGGTGCCACAGAAAACTAAAATCACAACTTCTATATGATCCAGGAATTCCACTACTGGGTATACATCTAAAGGAAAGGAAATCAGTGTATCAGAGAGACAGCTACACTCCCATGTTTACTATAAGTATTCATAAGGCCCAAAATACGGAATTGATCTGTGTGCCCACCAGAGGATGAATGGAAAAAGAAAATGTGGTCCGTATACACAATGGGATATTATTCAGCAATAACAAAGAAAGAAATCCTGTCATTTGCAGCAATATGGATGCAACAGGAGGTCACCGTGTTAAGTGAAACAAGCCAAATGCAGAAAGACCAGTATCACGTACGGGAGCTCCAGTGGCGGATGCCGTGAGGATAGAGAGTGCACTGGAGGTTAGAGGCCGGGGGGGGGGGGGGGGGGGCGCCGGCCGGGCGTGTCCCCGGTGGGAGCTGGGCCCGGGCGGCCGCGCGGGGGGGTCGCTGTCCTGGGCGGGCCCTCCGGGGCGGCGGGGGCGCGGGGCCGGCGCCGGTTGACGCGTGGGCGTCTGGGGGCCCCACT
>CAUYPK010054679.1:0-23929 GCA_963574355.1 Loris lydekkerianus
ATACACTGGTTTTATAGACCATTTGACACATTTTCATCACACTGGTTAACATAGCCTTCCTGGCATTTTCTTAGTTATTGTGTTAAGACATTTATATTCTACATTTACTAAGTTTCACATGTACCCTTGTAAGATGCACCACGTGTGGGAACATCTTAACATAACCTGTTAACTACATTTTCAGAAAGAAAACTGAATATCTTTGTCTACGGCACTCATGGTCTTGAACTGCCTTTTTTTTTTTTTTTTTTTTTTTATTGAGACAGAGTCTAACTTTGTCCCCCGTGTTAGTGTGCCAAGGAGTCATAGTTCATGCCAACCTCAAACACTTGGGCTCAATCAATTCTCTTGCCTCAGTCTCCCAAGTAGCTAGAACTACAGGGGCCCACCACAACCCCTGGCTATTTCTCCTTTTTTTATTTTTATTTTTTTTATTTTTTATTTTATTTATTTATTTATTTGTTTGTTTTTGAGATAGGTCTTGCTTTTGCTCAGGCTGGTCTCAAACTCATGACCTCAGGCAATCCACCCACCTCTGCCTCCCAGGGTGCTAGTATTACAGGTGTGAGACACCCCACCCAGCCCCTTAAACTGGCTTTTTAACATTTCTGTGCCTTGTCACCCTAATCTCTCAATGACAGGTAATGAGCATTACCACCGTCTACACTTGTTCTAAAAATTTAGGGGTATTGGATGCATGGTGACAGAAGCTCAGTGGGGCACAAACTAAAAGCATGATAAAGTAAGCCATCATTGTTAAATAAATAAATAGCATTGCTATTTAGGTGGCAAAAGGCCTTTATGCAGTAGTGATGTTGCAGACGCTGGTACCAAACTCAGCATCTTTATAAATTGACTTCATTAATTGATGGTGATAAGCTCATTCCAACCATGACAGAAAAGGTTTTGTCTGTCCTCAGGATTGAGGTTCATTTGAAGATTTGACCTAGGCTTTTTGGCCAAAATGTTTGCTGTAAAAGACCATACATTTAGGGAAGGCACAGAGGTTGTGGAGAAAGGTAGGTCTTAGGTAGAACATACTCAACAGTTGCGGAATTAGGAAAAGAACTCTCCTAATAGCCGCAGAAACCCAGGTGGAGCACTCTGGGTGCACTCTGGAGGGGAGAAGTGTTAGTTTCTCTCACATATGTAGCAATCTGAAGCCACACTGCTCTGCCCTCTATTTTGTGTTAAAATATCTGCTTATATCTTGGAAAGCTTTCCAAAAGGAGAAACAAATGGTTTTTCCTCCAGGGCCTTAGGCCATCCTGTGGAACACCCTGCCAACACCTAACTCCTTGCTTCTAACAGCAGATCTGTTGACGCCAAAGTTATCTTTGAAAGAAAAGGTCTCCCTGTCCCTGATTTGGGATGGTGGGAAACTGGGTCTGCGGGTCTCCTCTGAGTCAGTGTGTCCTCGTCTGGGCTTGCTTTCTTGTGCCAAAATGTACAAAATAGAAGGAAGCATGATTTTTTTAAGTTGTTTTGGCAAATTTTTAAGGCTTGGTTTTTTAACTCCATATAGAATAAAAATTCTGTATTGGGAGACATTTGTAACTTTTTGTTCACTGTTCTATCTCCCAATAGCTAAAAAAGTACCTGAAACACAGGAAACAAATGACTCACCGGACAAAATGAATTAAGGGAGAAATAAAATGTTTCAAATATGTTGCAATGTCCAATATTTCCTGCAGGGGGAGGTAGTCACCATCAAATAGAAATCGTACTTTTTTTTTTTTTTTTTAATTTGAAATCAATTTTAAAACCTGTACTAAAAAAAGTATTTTTTCAATGTTATAGTTCCTCTTTTTTTTTTTTTTTTTTTTTTTTTACGAATTAAGAAATACTGTTGTGTTTTGTTCATTATAAAAGCAAGTAAGCTTCTGGGAAATTGCTACATTTCGGAAAATGTTATAAATACGATGTATCTAAGGGCATGTTCAAGAGGGGCCCTGTGGCTTAGCTGGTCAAAGCGCCTGTCTAGTAAACAGGAGATCCTGGGTTCGAATCCCAGCGGGGCCTTAAGAGTTCCCTTTTGCATTTTCAATAGCGTGCTGCCGAGAAATAAGTTGAAGATACACTGAACAATTTATAGGAGTGAAGTCTGTGTCAGTCATTATTTCAATTATGAAGAATTTCTTGCCACAAAATTGCATCAGTTAGAATGAAAGGGAAAATGTATATGGCTTCTGTAATTGGTAGAAAGCAATTGGTTTGCTGATGAGGAATAACCGGTAGGTTATAGGTTGTTAAAAAAAAAAATATATATATATATATATATATGTGTGTGTGTGTGTGTGTGTGTGTGTGTGTGTGTGTGTAGTACACAGCAACACTTCAAATTCTGTCTTAGAAGTTCCAATCTCTTAACCTGTGATAGCCAATATTTTCAGTTATATGATAGATTTTGATTAACAGTGTCAGGTAAAGAATTAATAACCTGTGGCATTTGGTTTAGAGTCAGATTTATTTTTATTTTTGAAAACAAGTAAGAGACCTTTGGTAGGTTTCAGATTCTCACCATTTCAGTTTTGCATAACCCTAAGAATTGTCATATGTATGCATCACTAGAACCTACCAGTGTTGGGGGGAGGGGGCAATGGATCTCACTGATATTTTGAGGAAATAAATCACCTAAATGATCACTTTCTTGAATCTTAAGTAACGATGTAGCTTATAAACTAAAGTGTATTCTGTGTAGTACTGGCCTACACATTAAGTTCTACCAGAGTCATTTTCTTTTCACTTCAGTAGCAGTAGTCCTGCACTATGCCTTATATCCTGCTTATACTTCATAGTAAACCTGACCTCTGCTTCCTCTTTTTATTCATAGCATGAATATTTCCAAAGGAATGTGAACAAACTTTAATATCGTAGTATTCACTCCTTGCAAACTAAATCCAGTGAGACCTAAAATATCCTTGGATTTCTATATCATATATTAAAGTGTTATTCCTGCCCTTATTTACCAAAAGTTCAATCATAGAGGGACAAATATATTCTTGGGTACATGTCAGTTAAGTTGCTCCAAATGATCACTCTCTGTAATATTAAGTAGAGCACACAAATCAAGAGCCAAACTCTCACTCCCTAACTAACCTATCAGTTACTCTAAACTCAGCCTGCATTGAAGGGAGGCTTCCTACATTATTAACATATTCCCAGACCTTGTCTAACGGCCTGGTTGAAGGATGAGGGAGTGGAATCCTCTCTGCTTTCCTCCTATGTTGAGGAAAAAAGAGAAGTAAATTAAGAGGATCAACAGAAGATAAGACAGAATATAAGGTGTCAACATTATTTAAAATTTTGCAAAATAACAGAGATTCAGAGAAGAATTTTTATAGAGAAATGACATGAAATATTTGTAGAAAAATAATGACTAAAACACGTTTAAGAAAGCAAGACAGACAAAACAAAACATACTAAAAGGCGTCAAACAAAAGGGAAAGCATTTGAAAATGAAAGGTCTGACAGTTTACTAGCACTTTGCTTTGGTTTTTAAAGAGATGGGATTTGTAAGTCAGATCTTGAAATATTATTTTTTAATGGCAAAAAATTATTTTACACTCTAAAACAGGCCTAACATTCTTCAAACACAGCATTTCATCTCAAGAGCCTTCTGTTCTTTGCTTAATTCTCCAATGTGCCCAAGGATTCGGTTCTTCGAAGATTGGTATTTAAAGGACTCTTAATTGGAATGCTGCTATTGAAAAACATAGACAATTGACTAAATTATATATTCATGATTAAGTATCTAAAAATACAAACTTGGAATGTTTGTTCCATTAGCAAACAATTCCAACACATTTTTTTAGAATACTTACTAATTTATTTTAAAATAACAATAGTGAACATGTTGCACATTAATAACTCTTTAAAATTTTTTTATTTGATGTATAACAATTATTTGGAGGTATATGTCATATTTTGATACATGTATACACACACAGTGTGTAATGGTCAAGTCTGGGTAATTGAAGTATACATCTTAGTAACAGCATGAAATTAGTTCTGACCTTGAGCCCAGAAGTTAGAAGCTGCAGGAAGCTGTGATCATGCCACTGCATTCCAGCCTGGCCTACAGAGCAAGACATTATCTTTAAAAAGAAAATATATATATATATATTAAGGAAAAAAAATTACTTCTGACTTTAAGGACTCTTGAGACCAATACTAAAGTGTTACATTGTTCCAAAGTGTGAAAGAGCTTAATGAAGGTAAAAAATTATAAATGAATTCTATTTCTCTTTGTTTATAATATCTGAGTTTGAAAAACTATGAAATGTGTTAAAATATAGAAAAACCTGCTCAATTTTAATAAGCTTGTGTTCTTGGCTCACCATTTATTGCCTTCACCCACAATATAAAAAGTGTTTGTTTAAATATTCTGTGTTTCAGCAAAATAATTTTTTTTGCTTTATGTTGACTATATCATAATGTCCTTCATCTTTTAAGAAAACAAAGGTTTCTCATGTAGAAATAATCTAAAGTTTTTACAATGCTGTTAACTTCTATGTTATTTTTAAATGTTTTATTGTCACTTTGAAATAAGTAGCCAAGTATTTTCTCAAGTATACATGATCTAATTCCAATTATAAGTGTTACAAAGTCCTAATAAATTTTAATATTTGCATTCCACAAATAAAATCTAAATGTAAAATAAAACTCTCAGGATATCTTTTACACCTAGAAGTGTCTTTGATATTTCTCATAAGTCTCCCAGAAAATCATAATGATTTGTTTTTTCAATTTATAAAATGAGAACTGCTGGAAATAATGAGGTCTTTTTGATATGTTACTATCAATGAGTAGCATAGGAAGAGTTATCAAATTAGAAGAGATGCCAAAAGGAGGAAAGACAAAGAAAAGGCAGAGAGGAAAAGCAAGAGAAGGAAGGAGAGAAATGCTTAGTCTTCTCTAGGTTAAATCTGCTTGAATAAAATGTTATTACTGTAATATAACTATTTCAGAAATTGTATACTGAATGAGAACCTCCTAGAAATTTATCATTGCTCTTACTGTCCATGACATGTTTCTATTCATCAGAGTCTTAGTATTACTTTGTCCGATATTAGACAACAGCAGTATAATTTCAGTATTTTTTAAAATATTAGTCACAATTTTACTTTCTCAATTTGAATCTAGCATCTTCTAGGGGAATTTATATTACTTACCTATGGAGTTTCATTAATACACAAATGTGTAAGATCTAATCTAGACTTACTGAATCACTATACTTAATATTATTAAAATATTCTTGACCTATTCCTACCATATGATTTATATGCTTTTGGCATATTATATCTCAGAATTGTTGCATGTTATATCTCAAGAATTTCTTCTCTATAAAGATCTTGTTCAGTGACTTTTGTAAATTAAATGCAAAATTTACTATAAACTTTCAAAATAAGGTTAATCAACTTTTAGTTCCTTGAAAATTCTCCATACTTCTTTCTAAAAAGGCTATATTAGTTTGCAGTTCCACCAGCAGTGTAGAAGTTTAAACTAAAAGTTGACCTACTATTTGATCCTGCAATATCATTACTAGGTATCTAACCAGATGAACTAAAATCACTTTACAATAAAGGCATTTGCACCAGAATGTTTATTGCAGCCCAATTCACAATAGCCAAGTCTAAATACCAATACAAAGCAGACTAAATACCAATCAACCTATGAATGGATTAACAAATTGTGGTTTATGTACACCATGGAATACTATGCAGCCATAAAAAAGAGGGAGACTTTACATCTTTTATGTTTATCTGGATGGTATGGTATTGCAAATGGAAAAAAGTATCCAGTGTACTCAATGCAATTATAAAAATCAATATATAAAAACTTACACATTCATTTGAATGATAAAACACAAAGCTAGTCCAGTAAGAAAGAGGAGAGAGGAGAGGGAGGGAAGAGGAGAGGGAGGGAAAGTGGAGGGAGAATATTTGACAGGACCTCACCTAATGTACACAATGCAAGGGTACATTTCAAAACAACTAAGAGTATATTATAAATGTCTTACCACAAAAATAAGTGAGGTGATGGTTATGTTAATTAGTTTGATTTAAGCCTTCCACATTGCATATCAAATCATCATATTGTACCCCATAAATGTATACAGTTATGATTTAATAAAAATTAAGTTTAAAAAAGTGAAGAAAATAAAGTTAATATTTAATGTTCACAACTTTTTGTCTAAAGTTTACTTTAGATTGGCTAAATTATCTTGTTTTGTATGCCACCAAAAAACCAAAATCCCTTATTATTGTCATTATTCTCATTATGAACTCTCATCAGTTCTTTCACTTTTGAAAATCATAAATAATAAATTAATTACATGCATTTTAGATCTTTTGTCATCCATTTGTTTTATTTTGATACTTCCTTTAAAGCTTGCAATTAGCTGTAGGCTAGAGGGCTTCATCTTCAACAAAGGACTATTTCAAACCCTCATGGAAAAAGACTATGCCAGGTATTTGGGGGCACAGGCTTCTGATGGCATCCATTCCACAACTGTAAACTGTTCCACTCAGCCAGCATTTCCAGAACCCTAGTCAATAAGCACATGGGTTCATGAGACTGTGCTGGGGAAATAAAACAATCCTACCATGTCAATACAAGAAAGAAGGAATACATTTTATGGAGCATTAACAGATTTACATATATATAAGGAAGCCCCAGAGTGATGACAAAATTAGAGCTAAATTTCATTCATTTTATGAAGAAAAGCTGAAGAAAAAACAATAACTCCTTAACTTCTGGGGTGACAAAGAGCTGCACTTAATGGCAATCTCTCATACACATATATGTGAGAGATCCCTGAGCTAATTCTAGAGGTACATTTTTACATATCTAAAGTTTGTTTTGTCCCCAAACCTTAGAAGTGCTCTAAATTACAAAAGCTATAGACTGGATTTAATCTTTTAATAATACATATTTCTGAAGAATACCATAAGAACTCAGACTCACTCTATCTCTATGAATGGGGGGAGAAGAAATGAACAGTTTGCCTTATATAAATAGATAATATAATTTTAATTTACTCTTACAACTGCTAACTCAAAATCTAGTGGGACAAGAATTAACTATAAAGGACTGCATGAACTTATGAGGGATGACTATAGTTTTCATTTGGAATATTGCTGACATTGTTTTAGTGTTCTATATTCTGGATATGTAAACTATGTTATGAGCCATCTACTCATAACGCTTTATTAGACTTTGTTTTGTAAGCTAAAATAAAACATTTTTAAATGTCTGATTGTCACTGCCTGAATAGAATTGGGAAATTCATATTGGGTATTCTTATTTTCATGGTAATATAAGTATTTGCATAGGTTCACTGAGAACCTGTTCTCCTTTTCACTGGAACATAATTAGAAACATTGGTTATGCAACTAAGGCTCTGCCTCAAATGTCATAATTGAAAATGATGCTCATTTAATCATATATGACCACACCATTTTAAGAAAGATTGAATTTATGGATTCCAAAGTAATCTGAAAACTGACCTGGCACCTGGCTTGCAGGGTTCCTGGACAATTATAGGGGAGTGTGGAAGAACACTTCCTGGAAGGTCCCAGAAACTGGGAATATTTTAGGAATCTTGACAAGAGGGGTCCTTGATTGAGGGCCCCTTGTAATTAAATATGAATTTTACAATCAGCTTCTCCATTTCCGAAAAAAGAAAAAAGCTTACGGATATTAAGGTACAGATATTTATAGGTACTGCACTTGAAATCTGGTGGTCTTGGCTTCTGAACAAGCAAATAATAAAGATAGCAAATAATGAGTCTTTTAAAAGTCCAATCTGAGAGTCCTTATGAAAACTTTTAATAAAACAAACTTAAGATAGCCTATGTGCTACACAGATGTAAATAATTAAGTATCTAAAATCTAATGACATCATTTTTATGTTATGATCAAGAATATTCTGAGATTATTTTTGATCCAAGGTGGGTAAGTCTGTAAGAAAATAAATGTGTTTCAAAGGAAAACTATGCATTGTTTACACATAGCACATCCTTCTGGTTATCAGATTCTAGACTCTTATTGTCTTGAAGTTATTTTACAAGTTTTGGGGTTTTTCGTGAACTGGTGGGGGCATGCAAATTCTGTCCCATCCAGGAGAGTTTCAGTTGACTTCCCCCCTCACTAGTGGAAAGACAAATTTGCCTCCATTTCCAATTCAATTTCTCTAGTCTTTATCAATTCATGCTTTTTGTCTTTTCCTTTAACCTGGTTACAGCTTCTGTTTGGTTCCCTCACTGAATGAATAAAATCAAATCCTTAATCTGTATGTATTGTTTTTATTGAGGTAAAGTTTACATAACATGAAATTAACTACTGTAAAGTGCACCATTCAGTGGTATTTAGTATGTTTACAATGTTGTGCAGCCATCATTTCTATCTCCTCCACACATTTACATCACCCTAAAAGGAAACTCTATACTCATTAAGGAGTCAGTCCCCTTGTTCTTTTCTCCAGCTCCTGGAAACCACTAATCTAATTTCTTTACCTATGGATTTACCTCTTCTGAATATTCCATTAAAAATTTCAGTTAACATAATGTTTGAGGTTCATTTGTGTTGTACTTCATTACTTCTTATCTTGAATAATATTTTACTATATAGATATTCCGTATTTTCCTTATGCATTATTAATTGATAGGCATTTGTATTGCTTCCACCCTTTTGGCTTTTGTGAATAGTGATGTTATGAACCTTCATGTACAAGTATTTGTTTGAATACCTACTTTGAAATCTATTGGTTTTATGCATGAGTGGCATTGTGGGATCAGACGATAATTCTATGTTTAACTTTTTAAGTGAACCACTAAACTTTTATACAGTGGCTGCACCATTTTACATTCCTAGTAGCAATGGATGAGGGTTTCAATTTCTCTACATCCTTACCAACCCTTGTCATTACCTGACTTTTTTTAACTTTTTAATTCTAGCCATCCTAGTTGATGTGAGGCTGTATCTAGCTGTAGTTTTAATTTGCATTTCTCTAATTAATAATATTCAGCAACTTTTCATATGCTTTCATTTGTGTATTTTCTTTTTCTTTTTTTTATTGTTGGAGATTCATTGAGGGTACAAGAAACCATGTTACACTGATTGCATTTGTTAGGTAAAACCCCTCTTACAATTGTGTCACCCCTAAAAAGTGTGGCACACACCAAGACCCCACCTCCCTCCGTCTTCATTTGTGTATTTTCTTTGAAGGAATGTCTACTCAAGTTTTTTGCCCAATTTTTGATTGGTTTATTTTTCTTTGCAATGTTGGGTTGTAATGGGTTTTTATATATTCTGGACACTAGACCTTTATAGATATATGATTTACAAATATTTTCTCTCATTCTGTAGATTTTTTTTTTTTTTACTGTCTTTAAAGTGTTCTTTGATGCTGGAAAGTTTTTAGTTTCAGTGGAGTCCAAGGTATCTATTTTTCTTTTGTTACATATACTTTTGGTCTTATATTTAAGAATCCATTGCCAATTTGAAGGTTACAGAGATTTATCCCTATTTTTTCCCTAGAAGTTACATTTTAAGCCTTTGGTCCATTGTGAGTTACATTTTTTGTACATAGTGTGAAGTAAAAATTCACTTTCATTCTTTTGCATGTGGATTTTTAGTAGTCCCAGCACCATTGTTGAAGAAATTATTCTTTCTATCCTTGGATGGTCTTGTTGGTCCTTGCCAAAATTTAATTGGTCACCACTATATGAGTTTATTTCTGAATTCTCAATCCTAATATAATTTTCTATATAAATATGTATCGTTATGCCAGCACTGCACTATTTTTATTACTGTAGCTATGTAGTAACTTTTGAAATCAGGAATAATGAATTTTCCAACTTTGTTTTTCTCTTGATTCAGGACCCCTTGTAATTAAACATGAATTTTACAATCAGCTTCTCCATTTCCAAAAAAAAAAAAAAGCTTATGTATATTAATAAGAATTGCATTACATTCATTAATATGTGTGAGCAGAATTGTCATTTTAACAATATTAAATCTTGTAATTCATGAATATGAGATATTGTGATGGTTAATTTTATGTGTTAAGTTGGCCAGCTCACGTACCCAGATATTTGGTTAAATGCTATTCTAGATGTTTCTGTAAAGGTAGTTTTCCATTAAATTAGCATTCATATCTTTTGACTTTAAGTAAAAGAGATTACCCTCCATAACATGAATTGGCCTCATTCAATCAGTTGAAGGCCTTAAGAGAAAAAAGAGTGATAGTCCCTGAGGAAAAGAGAATTCTGCCAGCAGACTATCTTCTGATTTCTAATAAACATTGGGTGGAAAATGAATGGAAAAACAAAAATTATTATTTTTTAATACAGTACTTTCTCTCTGTAGTTCTTTTCTTTTCTTCATACTTTACTGTTTCCTCCAGTTTTGAAAACCCTGAGAGATCTAGCTTTGCTTAACCTCCAGGATGCCAGCTGCCAGGGTTGGTAGACATTCTGTTTGTTGAACTGTCTTCCCCAGGCTATTTTTGCCTAGAAAATCTCTCTTGCCAACCAGAATCCCTTGGAGAGGTTTCTCTCAACTCTCCCAGTCCTGACTCTTGACAGCAAAAATACAATGTGCCCTAGGTTGATTTCTCTTACTTCCGTTGCCATGTTCCTCCACTTCAGACTTTGCACTTAAGGGTGCCTCACTTGATACTTCTCCCCTTTCCAAGTTTCCCCCTTGCCCTCTATTGCCATAGAGGCAACAGGCAGTGGCTACCTGCAAGTCTATGCTTTGGCCAAGAAAGCCACCAGGCAAACCTTATAAATCACGTAAAGTTTTGAAGGGTTTCTTCATTGCCCTTCTGCCCATATACTGGAAATAACAGCAGCCAGAGGCCTCTTTGCTCCTATGAAGTTCTCTTTGCTTCTATGAAGGTCTCTTTCCAGAGTTAGGTTTACTTAGATTCCTTTGTGCCCTCAACTCCTTGATGGATTCAGAAAATCTACAATTCTGTAGCTTATGCTCTTGCTTTAGTTAGTAGGTTAAAAGCTACAGACTCTTGCAATGTTCTGCAGCCTCACCAGAAACAGAACTCTGCACTGTGAATTTTCAACAATATGTTTCCAGGTTTTGTCTCAAATTTGCTTTTGTCATTCCTTGAAATTATCTCTTTTAAGATATATAGCAACAACCCACCCCCTTTCATTAAGAAAACTAACAGTTTGAGGGCCTACTTTGTGCCAGGTGTCTTGCATGTTTCAGGTAACCATTATGTCACACTTCATTGATTCAATGAACATTCAGAGGTAGCTGTTATTGTTCTTATATTGAAGTTATGCCAAGTGTGAAATATTATCAATAGGATGTCATGAAAACATCAAGAAGAGAAGTGGCTGACCACCTACCTACAGGTGCACCACTAGACTTTATATATACTTCAAGGTAGGATTGCTCACACAAACAGGACAACAGAATGTCACATGGAAATTTGGATACATGTCTGAAAGTTACCTCTAGTATTGTTCACTGTTTTGACAATTTTTTTTAAGAACTTGTCATGATCCAGTGTAGTCTTCACCATGGACATATTATGCCCAAAACTACAATGGTCCCTCCCCAACTCTTCCAGACCTTAAAATCCTATAGCATCTATGACTTCTTATCAATTCCCTAAATGGAAATATAAGGTCTTGTCCACCTAGGCAGTGTTTTCATTTTACCTTAAGAAGGATCGTCTCTACTTCTTTGATCTGATGTAGCTTTTTATACCAATGATCAGGACAGATAGCAACCTTTTTCAGTGAAAATACTTACACTGCGTGCCTTGAAAAATTTCCGTATTGGGGCTTCATGGCAGATCTACTTAACAGAATATCCTGTATTAGAATCCCTCTCCCTTTGCTTATGCAATTTTGGAGAGTATTATCACTAGCAATGTTGAAGACAAGTTGATAAAGCATACATTAAATAGAAGTTAAATGATGGAAAAAATTATGAACCATAATTCTTCTAGAAAATTTGGATTCATTCTTAGGGCAAGAGATAAGAATGGGGTATTTTGTAGAGAAGTGCTGATGTGGAAAGACTGGGCCATATAAAAGATTGCATGAAAAATCATTTCCAGTGGAGCATCAAATCAGTACTTTAAATTCTGCCTTGGAAATTAAAGAGTTCAAAATTCTCATTCAGTAATTGTCAATAAATTGTGGGGTGCAGTGGAGCCTGAAAGCAAGCATGGGAATAAGCTAAATAGGGTGTAGGATATGATGCTTGATCTCTATTTATATATCATATGGAACAAGGGAGTTCATCAGTCTCTGTGCATTACCATTCTACTTTTGTGTTATCTCCTTTACTCTTTTTCTTATCACCATCAAAACATTTATTGTACCTGCACTATAGTTGGCCCTTAACCAATTTTTTGCAAACGGCAATTAATAGCCAATTTCTTTCCATCTCAAGTAAAAAACAACACATGAAGTTTGTTTACGCTATGTTTCTAGTGTGCCTTTATATGATTTCACATGTCTAAGGTTAAATTTTCACAAATTTAAGCATTATTTTTCAAGAAACTTGAGAAAAATAAGAAAAATGACCAAATCTGACATAATTTATATAAATAGACTACTTTTGTTAGGTTTCTCTCTTCCTATGATTTAAACTCCCTGAAGAGGGGGAGGGGGCAGAAAAAAATTTCAGACATGTTTGCTTTGTTTGTTTCTAACTATAATTAAATTCAAGTTTTGCTTTGTTTTGTTTGAGACAAAGTCTCACTCTGTCGCCCTGGGTAAAGTGCTCTGCCATCATAGCTCACAGCAACCTCAAACCCTTGAGCTTGAGCTATCCTCTTGTTTCAGCCTCCCAAGTAGCTGGGACTACAAACATTCGCCACCATGCCCAGCTGTTTTTTCTATTTTTAGTAGAGAGGGAGTCTTGCTCTTGCTCAGGGTGGTCTTGAATTTCTGAGCACAAGCAATCGACTCACCTTGGTCTCCCAGAGTACTAGGATTACAGGTGTGAGGTTGCCGGTGTGAGGTTACAGGCCACTAGCCGGCCTTGAAGTAGTATTTTCAATGAAAAATAGGAAGTGAAAAAGGTTGCCACGTGCCAAAGAAAAACAAGACCAAGAGATTAATCAGAAAGTATTTTAATCGTTTCTCTTAGGGAAAAAAAAAAGATTTTTTTTTCCAGGCACTGACATGACTGTTCACAACATTTCAATGGCAGGACCGGGACTACTTTTTAACTTACTCAAGATTGGAACGCTGCTGTTTAAATTACAGTAAGTGATATTTACTATTTCCTGAAAAATTTAGGTTTTATGTTTAAATTATTAAGAGTTGCATTATTTAGCATTCTCCAGAGAAATAGAACCAATAGGGGGATGTGTGTATACACAGAAAGATTTTTTTTAATTGACTCATGCAACTGTGGAGATTGACAAAGATTCTTTGCTTGACCAAGCTTTAGTTAGGCTCCTGAACTTTCTCCTAGGCCCATCTGTGCACGTCCTTGTAAAACATAGTATTAACTAAGAACCCTGCTAAGTCAGTTTAGCAATATCCTCCCACCTTTGATAACTTCTCACCCACTGTATCTGACAGGGTTCCTCATCTTCCACCAACCCCCAGGTAATGTCTGATCACCCTGGCCTGTCTTCAGCAAGAATCCTGCTAAGATGGTTTAGCCAGAGTCCTTCCTACCACTGATGCTTTCTCTTAGAAACTTCCTATCCACTGGCTCCTACGCTCCTCCTTGGCTACACATTCTGGCTTGCCCATGCTGTCTTTAGAGTTGAGCACAATTTCTCTTTTTCTCTGCAAGACCCTGTTGCAGTGACCCCTATACCTACTACGATGGGTCCTTAAAGTATTCCTCAGCAGGTTTAACATTAAGTGGCATTAAACAAAGTGCTTCAGGTTGAAACCCGCTGCCACGTAATTAGTTAAGACAGCCTCTTTGACAGTATTTGATCACTGGGGCTTTTCACAAACCACCAGTGATCTCCTGCCCACCACAACATTCTCCTCCTCCGCTTCAGGGGCTGAATAGATTTTGGTTGAAAATAATTATCTAGCAAGAGATAAAGTGTGAGTGGTAGTATGTCCTTGCCTGACACCCGAGTGGCTGTCGTCACTTGGTTTCAAGGTGGAGCTGTTGCTTTCCTTAGAAATCCAGATTCCAAAAGGAGCAGCTGTGCCCGCTGCGCCTATCGCGGGTTCATCTCCTTTCTTCATTGTTCTGAGAACCCTCAGACCCAGGAGGCGCTGCGCTGAAGGGAAGGGAAGAGGAGTAAGGGGAGAGAAGAAAAAAACTGCTCGTCTCAGAATAGCCTCCTGCTTTCAAAGAACAAGTGCAATTATCCCCAAGTTTTGTTTTTCAGGAATAGGTAAGGAAAAGTGTAAAATCTCTATAACCTAAAATGACAAACAGCAGAGTTTGTTTCCGCCCGGTTTCGAACCGGGGACCTTTCGCGTGTGAGGCGAACGTGATAACCACTACACTACGGAAACAACTGTGTCGGTCAGTGGCCTCTTATTTGATTCAGAAGGCTTTGCCTAGAGCCTAGGCATGTTTTTTACAGCGAATGATTCTTGTTATTCATTTTTTTCCCTCCTTTCCTACAAAATATTTTCGAAAACAAAAAGAATTTATTAATCAAGTTACTCCTAAGGTCCCAATTCTTGCACAAATTCCAAGCGTGAAAAGCTAGACCAGCACCCTAGAGAATTTGATTTCAAGACCTCCACAAATTGTATACCCCAGTTTCTTTATCCAGAAATGACTCTGGGAGCCAGGGTTGAGTGCCATCTGCACTTTCTGCTACAGCTTCTCTCATCATTTTCTTTGCAAGAATTACTAGACAAAGGCCCTGAAATGACATTTATTACCGGATATAAAAAAATCACTGTCCCACCTGGCAATATGGGAATCCATGGAGGTCAAACAATCAACGAAGTTTTGCCTGTGGTCCATTTCACTGTAGGCATAGGTAAAAGTGGGTCCCTGAACCCTTCCTGTAGTTATTTCCCCAATTCCAGACAGACTCTTTAAAAAGTTTCATGACTGCTCTAGTGAATGCTATTATGATATAAAAGGCCAAGTAGAAGGCACTAGAAATTCCTCTGTGGAAACAGTAAACCCAAAGAAATATTGCATTCCTAGAGGGATTTCAGAGATCAGTGCCACCATCAAGAAAGAAGGAGTGCTCATTCCTAACCATATCTCTATTTAAATCATTATTCCACTGTAGAAGACATGAAATATGGAGAATGGCAATGGATTATTGTAAATTTAGTCTGGTGATTATTGCAATTGCATCTGACATACCAGATGTGGTTTCAGTAATGAAGAAAATTAAAACATTCCCTGGCACCTGGTATGCACCTATTTATATAGTATTTTTTTTCTCTACACTTAATCATAAAAACCACCAGAACCAGTATGCAAGGTCAACAGTACACCTTATCTGCTTTATCCTAGGGGTATATTGACTCTGCAACCCCTTGTTACAATCTAGTCCATGAAGACCTAATTTACCACCTTACCATTCCACAGACTTCATTCTGGTCGCTTATTTTGATCATAGTTTTAGTGATAAGATGGTTAACAACTTGTCTAGAACATTGGTAAGACATTTGCATACATGAAGGTGGAAAATAAACCTCACAAAAATTCTGTCTTACTCCCTCAGTGAAATTTCTAGGGGTCCAGTTTTCTGAAGCATAACAGATTGCTGCTTCAGACATCTCTTACTATTAAGAATGTGGTACAGCAGAATAGAACTGTTTAGATTTTGGAGGCAACATTTAGGCATGCTACACTAAACCATTTACTGAGTAACCTGAAAATCTTCCTGTTTTGAATAGGGCCTAAAACAAGAAATGGCTTTGCAACAGGTCCATATTACAATGCAAGTGATTCTGCCACTGGAACCATGTGGACCAGCAGAGCTCATTTTGATTGAAGTTTCTAAGGTGAATAGGGGTACTGTTTAGAGGCTTTGGTAAGTTCCTACAGATGAATCATAGCACAGACCTTTAGAATTTTGGACAGAAGTGATCCATCCTCTATGATTAACTACTCTTCCTTTCAAAAAAGGTTTATACTTATTCTCAGATTCTTAGAAGACACCGAATGCATAACTACATGCCACCAGGTTACCATATGGCCTCAGATGCTCATCATAAGTGGAATATCGTGTAAGTTACTAAGCCATAGAATTAGGCATGCAGAACAGCATTCCATTGGAGGTGGCAAATATAGTCACTATCTTCATTGTGGTGATGGCTTCAGAATTGTGTACACTTGTCAAAACTTATCCAACTGTAAACTTTATGTTTATTGTATATCATCTATACCTCAATAAAGCAATTTGAAAATGGCCTAGGATGACAGATCTTGAGTAACATTTAGTTATTAATAAATAAATGTTTTCCTCGGTTTTAAATTTCTCTGTCAAATATAATTCTGGCATCATAATTTATTTAATTAAATAATTCTGAGTTACTTAATAAATTAACAAATATTTATGACAGGCTTTTCTCACTCTTGCAATTATAAGTAATGCTGCAGAGAATAAGCTTAAACACAATACATAATCTCTCATGTGTGCTAGTATATACACATTTGTGGGAATGCTGCGTCAAAGGATATGTATATTTGAAATATTGGTAGATCCTGCCAAATTGTCCTCCATATCACCATGTATTGTCTGTGAAGAGTACAATTGGATGGGATCCTGAGCACTTCTTAACACAACTCTTTACTTCATCCCCTACCACAGCTATGATGCAAAACAAGGCAATACATGAAAACTGCAGGGAATTCTTGTAAGGTGGGAATGCTGTCTTCTCTTAAAGAGGTTAAGAGCCGCCTTGGGCCTGGAGGGAAAGTGTGAAATTGGCTGCGGGCAGCAAGGGACTAAGTGGAGAGATGTGTCCAAGGGACTTGGGGAAAGACCTCCTTCTGTGAACTGCGTAAAGTAAACATGCCAAGTAAACAAGAGTGGCTAACGTTAATAGAAAAGATTACAACACTCAAGGCCTTATGATTATTTTTAAGGTGGTGTAAATAATGCCTTCTTGCCAGGCTGTGATGGCCGAGTGGTTAAGGCGTTGGACTCGAAATCCAATGGGGTCTTCCCGCGCAGGTTCAAATCCTGCTCACAGCGGTCTGCGATATTTTTCTCAAGTCACAAAACGTATACTTCTCGCTAATTTCCGTTAACTCTCATGGTATTCCACCTGCAAACTAAGAGAGCCACATGCATTTTATCTCGACCTCTGTGTTGGCGCAGCGAACTATGCCCTAGGCCCCTCTCTGATTTTTTCAGCTCCTACCTCCTACTCCTCCAAGCCAGGTAATCTTTGCCCTTTAGCACCAGGAGGTTCTCTGTTTGCCTCAGGGTCCACACTCTCTATTGTCTACACAAAGCCTGGGAATTAGCATTCAGAATAGCTCCTTGTATTGTACTGAGATCACTGAACGTGAAAGCGGCGGCTCCTCGTGCTGATAATAAAAGTGTTGTCCTGAAAGCGTTCTCTGGTATTAAAAACAAACCAACCAAGCAGGCTTACTAGAACCAAAAGAACCAGGCGTTCTTGAAAATATTGTATAGAAATGAAGAAATTGAGGCAAAAGGATACAGGCATCCCCCGGGTTACGAACGAGATCGTTTCTGTAGGTTTGCTCTTAAGTTGAATTACTACGTGAGTTTGAACAAGTATCCTATTACTGGGAATAGCTTCCTTCGTGAGATCTGTATGCAAATTGGATGTTTGTAACTCGGGGACTGTTTGTACACAGCTTGGCCAAAGCGTTGTGGCTGCGCTGGGTACCAAACCTTGAGCTTCTTCTAGCTCTCATAGGAAAGAACCGCCCCCATTTACAAATACTTTCGCATTTTCAAGCATCTGTTTCGCCTACCTTGAGCCTTTCAGTAATACTTAGTCAAATTATTTAATAATGAATGTTATCCTTTAATTTTGTATGTGTAATTATATTAAATACGAGCTTCTAAATTGCTATGTGAATTTAGTTCCTCGTGTTTATTAAAATACATATAAAATACATGTTTATTGCATGTATTTCACCTAATTTGGAGGAGAGGAAGTTGTTTCTTAATGTCTTTTCTGTTGCTACAGGGTCTGAAATTATTTCCTCCTTAGTGAGTTATGGTTCTTTGGAGAGTGAAATGGAAAAC
Source organism: Loris lydekkerianus (assembly GCA_963574355.1). Lineage (NCBI taxonomy): Eukaryota > Metazoa > Chordata > Mammalia > Primates > Lorisidae > Loris > Loris lydekkerianus. The sequence continues at coordinate 18,179 of CAUYPK010054679.1, forward strand.
ATGATTTAATACCTCAAGAATGCATTTTATTCCACTTCTTTTTCATTATATCACAATTTAAAAGTATTGTTGTGCATAAAATTTGAGCCACAGGAGAAAAGCACTTCAGATAAATTTAAAAGATGATACAATCCTTTATTTAGATCGATCCACTGGTTGCCCCTAGTCTGCAAGACTGAGGAGAACTGCAGCCAAGCTTTAGTGGTTGGGAGTTTTAAGGGGGGCTTTGAGCCCAGGGCGTCAGGACTTTCCAGGTGTCAAACAGACTGGGCAAGCTTGTTTACAGAAGCAGAATGCTGCAGTTTCTGAGAGCAAGCTAACTTACAGAAGTGGAACACACTCAAACAGCTCAAGCAGCTTCAGGTGCTCAGTGGAAATTTCTACTGAGTGTCTAACCCAGTGGTGGGGGGGGGGCACCATAAGATGGAGTCACTGTGGTCTTGAGTTTCAGCAACTTTTGACCTAATATTCCCCACTGGTTTTGTGTTCCTAAATCAAATCCTTGATTCATCTTGGTTGAGGGGTGTGTATTTATGGGCTTAGTTTTAAATGAGTGATTTAACTGATCCTAGTGCTGCTTTAACATATTCTACTATTCAATTTATTACATATGGGCCCAAGGTGAGGAGGAGGAGTATTATGAGGAGGGGTCCAGCTAGGGCAGTCAGGAGGATGGTGAGTCATGGGGACCAGTTGAATAGGGACTGGAACCAGTTATCTTTCTCTTTCTGTTGAGCATACTTTGTGTTTAAGTTTTTCCTTACCAAAAAATAGCTAGGGTTTCTCTTATTACTCCTGATTGGTTGGCATAGTAGCAGCAATCTTCCCCCAAAGCTACACGCAGGCTCCCTTCCTTCATAAATAAGAGGTCTAATCCCCCGCAGTTTTGTAGAACTACTTCTGCCAGGGAGTCCATCTGGGACCTCAAGTCAGGAAATAAACTGTTTTAGATGTCCTAGGTCTTCAGATACTTGCCTTAAGGTTTTAAAATCGGCATCCTGAAGGGCTAGAGCACTGGCCCCTAAGGCTGTAGTGCCCACTATTCCTGCTGCCACTAGTAAAGGGATGAGTACTGCAGCTGTTTTGACTTGAGGATAGACAATCTCATATAAGAATAAATGTGTTGTCTTCCCCCTTCTCCTTCATATATGTATACTTGTGGAATAATGTGAACTACTACATAAAAAATGGGGTGTTTCTGGAATAGGCTGGTTAATGCACATCGGGTGATTACCATGGTGCAGGCAAACTAAGTGCTTTCAGAAGCTGGGTAGAAAGTTAGTTGGTCTCCCTCTGTGTAATTTACTCTTTGGGTTATGGAGCAGAGCTGGACATAGGGGGAGGCATTTAAGGGGTAACTGTGGCTCATAAGATAAAGTCCCTGTTCTTGAACATTTTTTAATGTGAGTCAGGGATGAGTCCAGTTACATGTTTCAGATGTGCCAATGTTCAGGGCTTTGATGGGGACACTATGCCCAATGCTTATATAAAATGGGGGTTCTGGGTGTAGACACAGCCAGCAATCAGTGGTGAGGTCTGGGTTGGAAGAATTTAAAAAGGCATACATAGCCTGTAACAGGCACAGGTAGGTGTTCTTAAGTGTGGCAGGAGTTGGGAAGCTAAATCCAGAATCAGTTAAGGGGAAATTGTTCTTAGGGTATAGTACAGTTTGGGAGTTTGATGTGGCAGCCTGGGGGACTTAGCAGCTGGTGGGGATTGTGGTTTTATCTGTAAAAAGTTGAAGTTGGGTTCTAGGGGGACAGGAGGAGGGTCTGGCTTTCTCCTCTGAATGACAATATCCTGCCTGGCATCTGGCCTTACTATATATAAGCTGATACCCCAAGTGATGTCCATGGACCATTTGGGCCCAAATATAGTGTGAAAATTTAGGGACCATTGTTTTGGGGTGATGGTCAATGGATTACATATGCTTAATTGAGAGCAGGTCTTGTTGGTGGTTTTATAAATGGAGACCCAGGGGTCAGTGTGAGTCCAATCGGCTTTAATTCCCAGCCCCAATACCGGTCTGAAAATAGCCTTTTACCTCGCACTTGGGGTCCTTCCCTGCCCTACAAGCATAGAACTGCACTTTTCACAGGCCTCTCTCTTCCCGGGAAGCTCCCACATAAACTGTCCATTCCATAGTCCTCTAGCTTCCTCTTCCCTCCCAAGGGTGATCCTGGGATTCCCTGCTTCCTAAACCCCATGTCACAGTGGTCTACCCTGAAAACGGGCTGGTTGGAGGTAGTTATAGACTGAATTATTTCCCCTGTGGATGCAAGCTTTAGTTCCCAGGTCCAATTTTTAGGTTGGTGTTGTTAGGGGGAACGCCTAGGGTTGGGGAGGATGACAGAAATGTAATTAAACAAGTTATTAAAAATTGGTATTACAAAGGTGCCTGGGAAAGTTTTATCTTTAGCCGGTTGTCGGTTCTTTGCACTGTCTATCGCTGGTTCTCTGGTTCCGGAGGGGCAGGCGTCACGTGGGAGTGATGAATACAAGTGGGGTTCCCGGCGACCTTCACTGCTGTGGGGGTGACCAGGACTACGATATAGGGTCCCTTCCAACGAGGTTCTAAAGTCTGGGCGTTGAACCTCCTGATTAGGACCAGGTCTCCTGGCTGGGGGGGATAGGGTGAGATCAGGGAGGAATTAGGATCTGGAAGGCTTTCATGAATGAGTTTATGAATCTCTTTTCTGATTGCCTGCAGCGCATGAGGTATTTAAGCAAAGTTTGGTTAGATATTTCAGCTTTCAAGTTCAGCGGGGAGCCGAGGGGGATAAGAGGAGGAGGCTTGCTAAATAAAATTTCAAAGGGAATTAATTCTATCCGGTAGGGGGAACACAGTCGGAAAAACGCCAAAAGGGAGGAGGTCGGGGCACTTAGCGCCAGTCTCTAGGGTTAACTTGGTTAAAGTTTTCCTTTAATGTCCTATTAATTCTTTCTACCTGACCTACCTGACCAGAGTTTTGAGGCCGGTAGGCACAATGGAGCTTCTAATTTAATGCCTAGTGCTCTGGCTGCTAGGGTGGATAGGGTAGCTGTGAAAACCCGGCTATTGTCGGACCCAGCGACAGCGGAAGGCTAAATCGGGGCACTATTTCCTGAATTAATTTTTTTACAGCTATTTGTGCTGTTTCTGTTTTTGTCGGGAAGGCTTCCACCCATCCTGAGTAAGTGTCCACAAATACTAAAGTACTTGAACCTATAGATACTGCTAACAATTTCTGTGAAATCCACTTCCCAATGTTCTCTTGGCTGGGTGCCCCTATACCTAATTTCAACTTCTTTTAAATGTTTTCTAGGGTTTGTGTAGGCGCATGCTGCGCACCTGGCCCCAATATCTCCTAGGACTTGGGTAAGCCTGGGAAGATAGAAACAGGTATTCACCGGGTGGCTCCTGTGGCTCAAGGAGTAGGGCGCTGGCCCCATATTCCGGGGGGTGGCAGGTTCAAACCCGGTCCCAGCCAAAAACAGGAAGGAAGGAAGGAAGGAAGGAAGGAAGGAAGGAAGGAAGGAAGGAAGGAAGGAAGGAAGGAAGGAAGGAAAGAGGTAAGTCAAATTCTTTAATTTACTCATCTAAGTGGGAGGCTTAATGGACTTGCTGGAGTAAACTGCAAACTGAGGCTTAATGCTAAGGGAGACCATGCCTCTTGTTTAGATGTCACCACCAGCCTGCTGAGTCCCGCTCCCATCCCTTAGTCTCATACTTAATCTCTTTTTCCTGGGTGTAGTCAGGTTTTTGCGGCAGGGTGGGAACCGGTACTAGAGGAAAGAGGTAATGACTCTTTTATCCCCATTGGTTTTGTGGTGGCCTCCTAGGCTGCTTGATCGGCAGCTTGATTGTCACGTGCCTCCTGGGAATCATTTCTTTGATGACGTTTACAGTGGATGATGGCAACTTGCCTTGGTAGCCAGATGGCCTCCAAGAGCCCTAGGATTTCTTCCTTATTTTTTATGGTTTTTCCTTCTGAAGTTAACAACCCTCTTTGCTTGTAGATGTCCCTGTGTACACGGCCGGTTGCAAATGCATACCGGCTATCAGTGTAAATACTGACAGATTTTCGCTTGCTCGGTTTTAAGGCCTGGGTAAGGGCTACAAGTTCTGTCCAATGCGCTGATGTTCCCTGCCTCAGGGCTTGGGCCTACACTACTTGACAGTCCTGGTTGACCACGGCCACCCCTGCATAACGAACACTTCCCCGGACAAAGCTGCTTCAGTCAGTGAAGAAAGTTTCGTCTGCTTCTTGGAACAGTGTGTCAGTCAGATCGGGCCAACCTCCTTGGTGGATTGTAAGTAATTCAAAGTAATCATGGAGAGGCTCATTGGGATCATCTTCTGGGAGCAGAGTGGCCGGATTCTGGATGGCTGTTTGCTGGAATCGAATTAGGGGCTGATCTAGTAGAAGGGCTTGGTATTGAGTGAGCCTGACATTTGACAGCCATTTCTCCGGGGTGCCTCAGAGGAGCCTGTTAATGGTGTGTGAGCTGGAGAGTACTAAGTGCTGCTGGAAGGTTAGTTTGTCTGCCTCCTTCACTAGGGAGGCTGCTGCAGCTACAGTCCAGAGGCAGGTGGGCCAACCAGCAGCCACCAGGTCCAGCCACTTGGAGAGACAGGCGACTGGCCTTTTCCAGGGGCCCAATTGTTAATGAGCACCCCCTTGGTTACTCCCTTCCTCTCAGCCACAAAGAGTTGAAAAGATTTGGTGATGTCAGGGAGTGCCAGTGCTTGTGCAGTGATCAGGGCTTGTTTGAGCCATTCAAAGGTTTGCTGTTCCTCCTCCACCCATTTCAGGGGTTCATAGCCATTTGCCGCGGCTGGGTACAGTGGTCTGGCTATTTCAGCAAATCCTAGGATCCACAGCCTGCAGTATCCGACAGTTCCTAAGAACTCCCTTACTTGCTTTTCGGAAGTTGGGATTGGAATTTTAAGTATGGCCTGGACCCTGCTAGAGGAGAATGCCCTCTTTCCTTCTTTCAGTGTGTATCCAAGGTAGGCCACCTGGGTGCGATGGAGTTGCACCTTTTTGAGGGATACTCGATACCCCAGCTCCTGGAGCATCATGAGGGTACCCTCTGTGACCTCTTGGCAAACACTGAAGGTGAATGGGCCACCAATAGGTCATCCACATACTGAAGAACGGTTGCCTGTGGATACTGTAATTTTACCAACTGTAGGTCCTTTCCCAGGGCTTCCCGGAATAACATGGGCAAGTTCTTGAATCCCTGTGGCACCCTTGTCCAGGTGAGTTGGCCAGTCAATCCGGAATCTGGGTCACTCCATTCAAAGGTGAATAACAACTGGCTGGCAGGGGCCAGGGGAATGCTGAAAAAGGCATTCTTTAAGTCAAATACAGTGTATGTTTTGCATTCCATTCTGGTGGGATGGGGCTTAAGAGGGTGTGGGGGTTTGGAACTGTAGGGTGAATGGTTTCAACTCTAGAATTTACCTCTTTTAAGTCTTGCACTGGTCAGTAGTCTTGAATTTCTGGTTTTTGGACAGGGAGGAGGAGGGTGTTCCAAGCTGATTGACAAGGGACCAGGATGCCTGCTTCCTGAAGTCTCCTTATATATTTTGCCATACCCTTTCTGGCTTCTGGCTTAATGGGGTACTGTCTTAACCCGCACAGGCAGGTTGCTGGTTTTCAGCTGTATCATTGGGGGGGGGGGGGGGGGGGGATTTGCTGCCCGTCTTGGTGGGTTGGTTTATGCCCAAACTTTGGGGAATGGTTCCGGGAGGGCGCACCAGTC